>JAVJGJ010000057.1:2810988-2850453 GCA_035590215.1 Microhierax caerulescens | reverse complement strand
AAAAAAAAAAAAAAAAAAAAAAAAAAAAAAATTATTACATTCTTTTTCTAGATCTTGCATCATGTTATGGAAAATTTCATAGTACACTTGACCTGTAGGATCAATGAGAGCCAGAGCCATAAGCTTATCCTGGAAAGGTGGTATGCAACCTAGTTGAAATGATGAATGTTTTGGTCATAATTTTCATTTTTTTCTTCAAACACGCATTAGCTAAATAATCAAAAAAGAGGAAAAATACAAAACGTAATTAGCTTGTTGATACCAAGAATCAGCAGTTTTGATTGGATAGCTTTATGAGATTATGGAATTCCACTAAAGCAGAATGAAAATTCACTTGATCCCTGAGATCTTCTTTTCAATAGATCTTAAATCCGTGGGCCTTCTGGTGGATTGGAGCTAAGGGACCTCCCCAGTCTGGTTCCCTGACAAACCAGACAACTCACATACCTCCTTTTATATGATGAGCAAGCTGACTACGTTTTGAATCAAGAGATGCTGGTCCCTTATGGTCCCAGTAGTAAAGGCACTCAGACTCTGTAAGTTATCGTTCCAAATGCTTTTTATTAGAGCTAGCCCTGTAAAGAATGAGAGAATAGTGTAGATAATCTTGCATCCCTGTAGATGCTGGGAACCCCAAGTTGTGCATCATCAAACCGAACCCCAGCCAGCGGGCAGCGCAGACCCCATCCATCAATAGGGCTACCCCATTTTGGTCGTGCAAGTTATTATAGGATTTTCCTATAAGAAAACAACTGTATTCATTATTTCTGTTATCAAACAGAAAGGCCGTTCACACTAAAACTTCCTTCCGGACTTTTAGATAAAGGCGAGGCCACAGAGGTGGTGCGGTTGCCAAGTGGGAGCTGCCTGCAGGCTCCTGTGTTACAAGTTGGCTGCGTTTCTCCTGCGGCCGGGGCTGCGTGCCACACGCCCGGCTGGGAGGCCACGCTGTACGTGCAGCACAGCCGCACGGAGCACAGGCTTGGGCCGGCTCGGGTTAACCGCTCTGTGGGTCACTGGCTCCTCCACACATGGCAGCCTCCCCGTCAGGATCATAGCACTGTTAGGTAACTATTGAAGCTTAAACCCACTCCTCCTCCTAATAGGGAAAATTGTTCCATGCTCATTTCGTCCTTCTGATGGCAGGAAACCTTCTAGCTTCAACACTAACTTTATTTTTATGGCTCTTTTATTCCCATTTATTATGATACCCTGGTATCCACATTATTATGGATTTTAAAGGTTTTGTCCCTCCTTTGCAGTTAAAAAGCTCATTCATATCCATTCACAACCTGCTTTTTTCTTTATTTTTTCCACTACAAAACCCAAGATTCTGTGTTTTCCTTTGTACATTTGTGTCTTCATTCCCTTTTCTGTTCTCTAGCTTTCTTCGTGTATCAGTTCTCTCTGAGCTGATGATTAGCCAAGGAAACATATTCTGGATAGGGTCCCATCTGTGCTGCAGTCGGTCACTGACGTTACCGTGTTCTTTTGTAATCTCCGCAGCAGTGTTTACCAATGCATACCATAACGACATCTTCCTTTTACGTGGCTCCCTCTTACCAGTGCTTGCGGTCTTGCTGTGATCGACTAATACACCCATTCCACTCCTTCACCGATGTATAGCTGGCTGTCAGGGAATGCGCCGCTTTTCAGTGCAGCCCTTTAGGAGTGGAAGTAAAGTGAGACAACTGAAAATGAAATTATCTTTTTCCATTGCTTCTGTATCATGAGTTCCAGCTCTAAAGTAGAATTTATTATTTATTATTCTTTGAAGTTTTAGGCCTTGCTCTTTCATTTTAAATTTCACTCCATTTCTTGTACTCTACCCTTGCAGATTGTTCTTCCTCTCTGATCTTGTGTCCCTAAAAGGTTTCATTAGGATTAGTACCAAGATAATATGAAATTACAAGATCAGCTGTAAAACTAATACTTGAGAATCCCTCAAATATCCAGTAAAATATTTTTTCAGTAAAATTAAGTGGAAAATAGACATTACAAATAGCATTTTATAACAGTACTTTTCATAAATGCTGTATTTAATTTTGATATGCTGGTTTTCCTACAATTGGAATATTCTGGAATAGCCTGTCTTTGGTAAACCTACCTTCCCTATTTCACTACAACTTTTCAAAGTTTGTCCTTTTGAAATGCTAAATCTTGGTTAGTGTAAATTTTTAAGTATATTTGAGCAAGTAGTAATAGCATTACAGTCACATTATAGATGACAATATGGCTTAACTGTATTTCTTCAGTTTTAATTTTTTTATGCTTACCTTCTTGGGTGGGATTTGCAACGCAACCTGATTTGCTGCCACTGCAGAAAAAGTGCTGCAACAACTTAAGGTGGCTAGTTTAAAACTAGCATGGTTTCTGTATGCTTAAATTACACCAGGGTAGATGTTACTCTAAAATAACCACCCCTTTTATTGATTCATTGGCTGTATATTAAAGAAATCGGTTGCCGTTTCCAGGATCACATAGACCATACAATTATTAGCAATGCTTCTTTTCTAATCTGTACATGATGCAATAAACTCTCTTATAATTACAGAAGCCCTGGTCATAGTTGTCATTCTAGAATATTGAAAAGATCTCTGTTTATATCCAGATCTAGCCTTGAATTTGAGAATCTGTTCTTTTTTTTAATGGTGACTTTCACAGTCTTTCCCCAAAGTAATTTTTAGTCCACCAGGATTCTGCCAATACTATTACTTTCAGTTGCATTTCAACTAAAAATGTCCTTAAGTGCATTATGCCACAGCATCTGCTTTTATACCTATTTGCTAAACAACTTCTCTGAAGGCAAGTAGAGCTGTTAAAGATATGTAACATCTATTTTTACACAGCTCTGTACATAAAGGTTCCATTTCCATAATGAGACTTTAAAATATGCAATAATAACATTAGCACAGTATATAGTAATTTGATTTTTGTTAACTGCTCAGAAAAGTCTCAGAACAGCAAATACAGTTACCATGTTATGTTATTTACATATATATCTTCATTTTAAAAGCATGTATCCAGGACTTATGAAAACACATGACAAAGTACGATGAATAATTTGGCAAATATTTCTCTATTTAATGGTTATCAATCAGTTGCAAATCAATTCACATTTTCCTCACACTGGTGCATTAAAAGCAGTTTAACAGACAGTGGCTGGTATGCTATAAGTAAATTGCTCTTAGGGTTAACAGCTGTATTTAATAGCACAAAGACCAAAAAATCTGAAAAATTACTTAAAGCTGATCACTTCTGCTTCCCCCCTATTGCTAAAACTGTACCAGATAGCCTCGATTTCCCCCAGTCCACCCCTGAGCTGTTCATTTGACTCATTACTTTATTTAGAGCTTTTTACATAAAATATTTTGATTTAATCTGAGACTGTGGAAAGCATATCAAGTGAAGGTTTCTAAACCAGAATTTTCTCAACTCTGAAACACCAAAATCAGTTTCTAGCTGGTGGTAGGCCAAATGTTGTGGCTATAAATACGGCACAGTTAAAAATGTTTGAAAAGTGAAATTTACTTGTAACAGCTAATGAAATAACTTTATAAATTTGCTCTACATGTATGTATTTGTCTGAATGCACATATCTATCTGTGTGCACGTGTTTATGTGTGCACGCACACACACACGCCTGAAATTGTCATGACCCATAGAACTGCTGGAGAAAAAGGCATAGCTGGTACAATTACTTGAGGACTTAACAACAGTTCAAGGACTGGAGGGCCCTCTGGCCTGACAAACCCTCTTTTCCAATTTACCTCTTCCTCTGTATTGCTCTGGCTGTAGTTCCTTCTGTTATTTCTGTGAGAAAGCAGGTGTCTCTTCAAAATTCCATTTTGCAAAACATCTTTGTGAAGTTCTGTTTTCACCTCAATAGGGAAGAAAAACATACTTTGAATTATTTAATTTTTATGTCACCTGGATGCTTCTGATTGCCTGAGTAACTTAGGTTTCTAATGCTTGTTTCAAATGCTTTAAAGAAAATAAAGCATGTTTGTCAGTAGACGTAGGGTAATGTGGTATGTTGTTTTCACACAGCAGCTCTGTTGCCAGATCACTCTAAGACCAGGTTTGGATAGCAAAATTTAAATTACAGACACACAGCCATGCATTGAACAACCATGTTTTGCAGCCTGAGTCATAACAAATGAGAAGTCCAATACCGTAATATGAAAACATATCATGCACTTCATACCACACGTAGTCATGTTAGACAAGAGCAAAAAAAAAAAAGGTGTCTTTTAAAATTCAAACAAGTTCAGACAGCATAAACAATCTATCTGTTGGAATTTTCAGTTTGCTACAGTTATGGTATTGTTACAGGAATTCTGTGGTTTTATTTTGTGACGTTTTTCAAATTCGAGTTTTGAGATATCTTTCATAATCCTGTTCAGATCCATCCTTTGTAACACTGGATTTCCAGTCATATATTAAAGCAGAATGCACCAATACTTTTTTTGCATTTTGCAGTAAGTCGTTTGGTTCTTGGAAACCACCCCACCCCTTTGGTGCCCAGGCACACGTCAGCTTTAAGCAGGATCCAATGCAATGATTTAGGATAGTTTTCCTTCTGTCACTGTAAACTCTGGGCATTATTCCAGTAAATCAGAAATAGAGCTAGTAATGTCAGTGTTGAGATTATCTCGTTAAAGAGTACATGAGCAGGAAGAGAGACTACAGATTGCAGAAAAACAAGGACCATTAATCACAGAGTCCCTGTCTACTGAAGCATAGCAAATAAGAACAGCTGGTCTCCAATAAGTCTACATGATTTTAATTGATGGAAGCTGTTAAGAAAAGAAGTGTGTATACATAGAAAAAGTAGACACATGTAAAAATGCAATTCTTTCATTTGCAATTGAAGTCAATTTCAGTACTTCCGTCTTACCCTGATGGTAGAGAGTAATTCAAAATATCTTGGTTGACATTGATATGAAATAGGTTTTAATCTCATTATGTTAAGAACGTATGATAAACACAGATTTGTGTATGTTGCAGCAAGCTGGGGATGAAATACTATCATATCTTTAGTTTACTTTTGTAACAGCTATGTGAAGTCAAGCTGTTTAGCAAAAGACAAGTTTCAACCTTTCATCTTCGAGCTAAGTCCCAGGTTACTGTTTTGAAACTATGCGACTGGGAAGCAAAACCTGCATTTTTGACTTACAGCTTCAGTGTTGGGTGAAAAGATGAGAGAAACTACCCTTAGGTGTTGGGTTTTTTAGTGCAGCTGCTACAAAATCAATGGAAGAAATACATAAAAACATCTTCTTTTGAGAACATAAACTCCTTCTTCCATCCTTTTTTTTTTTGGCTTTCTTTTATTGATGAGAAACTCAGTGGCTCTTGTCCAGGTCTGTATTGCCCATCACTGTTGCTGTGTTTGGTATTACAACTCCATTTTTACTTAACCTTCAAAGAAACTAATGGAGAACAAGTGCAGTACTACAAGTAAGAAATAATGATTTCACAAGCCTGTTGACAGAAGAAAAATCACGTACATTGTCATTCCCCTAAAAATGAAAACAAGAGTCTTTTTGCCAACCTTGTTTCATTAATTTGTTCACTTCACTGATTTTGTGGAGCTTTTATTCTCATTTTTGTTGTCTAATGACCTTGAGTTGGCATCAGAAACAAATTGGAAGCCAATGAAAAGTATGCTGATCTCTTCCAGCTTCTTTTTTTATTCAGGGAGCCAAGTTTCCATGTAATTTCCTTGTCTTTTCCTTGTAATTTCTTGGGTCCAAGTCTGCACGTTACACCTGTTGAATCCACTGCATTATTGTTGTGTAATATTTAAGATCTAGCCAGGGAGAGTATGCCACTGTCATTGTCAGTGGTCCTGCTCCCACATGTAAGACATCCTATTATTCTGGGACTTTTCTTAACTGAAATTAAAACTAAATAACACTTTTAAAAACAGGTGGACCACAAGAATCAGTCTCAAAGGTATGTTTGGTTCATCCGCTGTCTGCTAGGATCTACTGGAGCTACTATAGATTTTTGAAATGAGCTTGTGGGGTACATGGAGAATCTAGTTTGAGTAGGAGAAGGTTTCATGTTGTGGTACAGTATCAACAAGACCCTGAAAGGAAAAACTGTCCAGATGTATTGAACTGCTCTATATTTAATATGACTCTTAGTCATGCCAGTTAGTAATTTAAAGTATTTCCTGTAGTCTTATGTCAGCCCTAGAGGCTGTGCCTACAATTCAAGTAAATGAAACTAAAAGTTTAAGTTAAACATTGGAAATCCTAATAATGGAGTTCATCCTGGATTTCTGCCTTCTTAGGCATTCCTGGTATATCGCTCAAACAGTCCGTGTTGCAGGGGAAGACTTATTACTACTGTGCACAGCCACGGCTCACGTCTCTCTGGGGGGCTGCACAGACATCTGCTGCGAACACGACATGGACAGCAGATGTCATGGATTGCTGGTATTGTCCATGTCTTGGACATGTCTCACAGAGATGATGAGCTCCCAATTTATATGTAGTCCAGGGAGAACAGTAAATACTTAGAGAGGTCAAATAGCTCATAATTTACATCCTTTGCTTGATCTGGTGGGTGCAGCTCCTTTTCTTCATTGTCTATAGTTTTAGCCTGTGCTTCTGTTTAGGTACTTCAGTTCAGCTACAAATTACTTTGCTTGAATATCTGTCTGAATCTTCTTGTGTGCATTTCATGACTCAAAGCAATAAACTCAGGTATAACAGTCCCTCATGAAGTGACAGAAATGCAACCCTACACTTTCTGAGAGTACTGATGAGCCAGAAGCTCCCTTAGAAAAGCCAATCTGCTTTCAGCTGCTGGAGAAGGAGGGGCACTAGATGAGTCTGGGCATCTTTGTATGTCAGTGAGGACTTTTCATGTTACTTTGGTTCAAAAATACCAAAAGATTAAGGGAGTAGTGAGGGGGGAAGAAAAGAGTTGGATGGAAATAATTTCTGCTTGCTGGTGGAGGGAGAAGGGACTGTATACAATGTCATGAGGTACCCTCAGCAGCTGGAGTTTTCATTGCTGGGGAGAAGGACTGCAAAGTCGAGAAGGAGGGAAGGGCTGATCTAGTGGTTTTCCTCTGTTGTGAATATTGGTTGAGGGCTACACAGGACACAGAGTTCTCTCTAAAAAGAGCTGCTTTGAGAGGTGACCTGACAGAACATCAGCCAGTCCTTGGCTAGTACCAGGGAGGATGGCCAGTCTACCAGGTGGCAGTGCCAAGAGAATGGCTTGTGATGTCCAGCTGAGGTAAGCGGCATAAATGAGTAGGGAGTGCTGAAAGCACTGGAGGGTGTTGGAGAAGATTCCTTGAGTCAGGAGGACAGCCGTAATCACACTAATGAAAAAGTAGACTTCTGATATGCATGACCTTCTTAAGAAGGTGACCAACTTTCTCAGCAGCTGAACTCATCCATGCTGGGACAATGCACGGTACGTTGGGTGTAGGTCGCTGAGAGCTGAGGGAAGGTGGCTGCTCCGGGACCATGGCTGGCATGTCTTGCAGCTATGGGGCTTCCTCCTGTCACCTGCTCGTGTTCCCAAGGTAATGCCCCTTCATGTTTTCTGTCAATTTGTTAGATTTCCATCTTTTCTGAGAGCCTGGACAGTGTAGTTCAGGATTCTGAGAGGGAGTTCAAGCTGATTTTTGGTTTTTGTAGGAACTTAAAGAAACTGAACCTTTCTGCTGGTCAATGCTGGGCATAGGGGCTATACGTATTTTATGCTTGCCCATATTTCAGTTTATCTTTTTAAGAGGAAACTGCATAGTATAAATTTAGTTGCAGTTTTGATGTCAAGGAATGAGCAATCATGTAATTAAATTGGAAAACCTGTTCATCATTTTGACAAAAATGCAATTTATTATCCCCCCTTCCACAGCTCTCCCCACTCTCCACCAGGAATAGTGTTCGAGGAAAATTTTTCATACTAAAAATAGAAAAACAAAAATTACAAAGCAGAGGCAGAAGGAAGTGTTCTCAAAATTATCATTTATATTTCTTAGAGCAATATGATTAGTGTAATTAAGATGATTTTAAGCCATCTGAGAGTTTTTACTGGTATTTCAGAGAATGGAGCAGTCTAAATTATTTTAACATTGTAGAATTCTGCTAATATGCAATGAGTTTTTTTTGGTCAGAGTTGATAGACTATAGAGTTCTGTGACTTTCTGAAAAATATACCTTTTCAAGATTTACTTCTCAGAATATATTCCTTCCTAAAATGAGGTTCAGTTTTTTGACAAGGCCTCTTGAAGTTATTCCATTATCTCTCTTATATTGCTTACATAATTTTAGAATTGTTTTCAGGACTTTTGCTAAAGAGCTTTTGCTTAATAAATTCTGATATATGTGTTTTATTTGGCATCTATTGATTTTTTTTAATTACATTTTATATCCTGTTTTGTGCTTTGAATACATTGGAAACCTGATGCAATGTTCCAGACCATTTTGGCAGCACAGAAACACCTTTTTTGGTACCAGTCCATGTTTCTCACTGTTTCTTATTATGATCAATGAGTTTCATATTGTGGTTTGCTCTAAGAATGTATAATATCTACATTTCTGGCTGACTTACTGTTAAAGTGATCAATGTTGAGCAAATTCTCAGGTCTCTGAGTTCCATGTTATCTCAATCAGATTGACAATCTGATTAAATATTGGCAGAAACACCAGGCATAAATAAGTACAACCCCTACCTTTTCAAGAAGGAAAATAGCCTTTCTTTCTTTCTGGGTAATTGACTGTTTTTGTAAAGGCATCAAAGGACATCTTAATTTGCTTGTAGGATATATGACTAATAGAAGGATACCTTTCACCCACAATGAAAACTACAGTATGAGACGTCATTGTTTTCTCTTGAAGAAATTGTTATGTAATCGCAGTACTTACTAAAACAGAAGATGTTCATTAAAAATCTGAGTCTTGCTTCAAAGCTTTCAAGCCTCAAAGTCAAGTTAATATTTTCTGTAAAATTGAAATGTCAATAATATATAGAGCAGTTTGCATTTAATTTACATAATGTAAAAGAAAATTACTTTGGAGCAGTGCATAGTTTCTTGAGAATATGAAAATCTTATGGCTTTGTTTGGTGAAGCCTAACAATGTGTTGTATTAAAATACCTCATATTCCCTGTGCTCTAGTAGGTTTGTTACGTATCAGGGTTGCCTTTAAGGGAATAGCATTTTCTTGTAAGCTTCCATATTGTAAAAGGTGGTATTTGATAATGTCTAATAATAGTTTGGGTAAACATCAGTGTGAAGTGGTTAAGAGAATCTATCAACCAGGGACCAGGAAGATTTTTTGCATGGGCTGGGACCTAACAGAGCATTTATATGCCTTGGAGTGCAAGAAAGAAAAGTAGCAGTAGTACAGAAATGCAAGAAATAAAACCTTTGGACTAAATATGAATCTCACCAGAAGTGTATCAAATGGTGCATCTGAAGAGAAGGCAAAAGAAATGGAGTTGTTTAGTTCAAGGAGAAGCATCAGGAAAGATGTGAAAACCAGCTTCACATTTGTGGAACTAGAAAGTGAAAAGGGCAAATTGTTCTTTGCATCTGTTACGAACAGAACAATAAAGCTAACGGCTTTAATTCCAGCAAGGAATATGTAGGTGGCATGCACCTGCAGTTTTTTCTGTCTGGTATTTGTCAATCTGACTGCATCTACAGTATAAGTACAAAGTTGCTGATTGAAGGCATTTTTAATTACGCATATTAAACTGTAATTGCCATTCTCAAAGCAATTCTCTTGAAAAACTTGGTTCTCTTTCAACTAAAGGCACTGGAATTGTTGCCAAAATTAAGCAACTAATGGCAAAATTTAGCCTTGTACAGAGGGATAGAACAAACCTCTATCACACTAAAGTCTCACTTGACTCAAGGAAACAAGATTTCTGTGAAGGATAAGCTTTATTCTGGATTTATGATTCAGTAACAGTCTTCCCCGTAAATGAGGATGTTAAATCTGCATGTTTCATCTGTGTGATACATAAGGACAAAAAAAAAATAAATTTGCTCACTTGAATGAATTCAACATTAAATGTTCTGACACATGGTTAGATACTTGGAAAACTGCAGAACAATCCAAATACTGTGTAGAATCTGTTTGGAATCTCAGCTCTTGTTGAGAATATCTTACAGTGAACAATTACAGAAAACATGTGAAATCTGTATAAATATCGAACAATTCTTTTAATTCAGAGGGTTGCAAATCTTGGACTCGGAGGACTTTACATAACTGAGAGGGCCAAATTACTGAAAGATAGCCAGCACCCCTCTCATTCCTTTATAATTAATTTGGAAATATTGCTGTACCATAAGAATGAAAAAACAAGTATGTTCTTAAATATTGTTTATACATTTGTTGGGAAGGAAGCTGTTAATGTTTAAAATTATTGCATAGCTGTTAAATAAAGTTTGTATGTAAAAGCTAGAAATAGCCTGCTTGTGGATCTGAATGATAAATACAGTATCATAGCATACCAAGCAAAATACCTGCTTTTTTTTCAAGACTCATGAGTCTATACCATAAGATCAAATTTTCAATCTCTGTAGGTAGCATGCATTTGATTATATTTTAGTAGCAAATGGTTTTTTTTTCTCTCATTTAGATTTTATTTTGCTTGAATGTATGTAATATCTATATAATAACTATAATATCAAAGAAACCTGAATGTACTTATTCATCATCTGTGAAAACTTCGATGTATTATCATGGGAAACTGGCATGACATCTTTCCAAGCTAATAAGCACTGGTTCATCACCCTGTAAAAATAATATGAGCGTAGGATTCAGTGTGTCTATGATATAATACTTGACGGCACTTGGTAATGCTCTTATCTAGTGCCCTGCTCTCCCAGATAATGTTCTCTTTATTGGCTTTCTTCTGTGAATGATGGTGTTACACTGCTGTTGTGCAAAACATTAATTCTGCTGATGTCCATTAAGTTCTCTTTGTTGAACTGGAAAAATTGCTTATTCTAAGAAAGGAAATAAGAAAGCCTACCTTGAGAGTTTGGATACTATCCTAGTGCAGTTTACATAATCATGGAGATAACATGACTTAGTTCAGTGCTCAAGTGATACAGCTCTTTTTTCTTGCCCTTAATATAGGCAGACAGTCAGGATGGCCCTGTTTTGTTTCAGGTTCTCTTTTATGATTTTTCTGGAGATGACTCCCAAAACCTGCAAATTCTTCAGAATGCTGTGCATGCTAGGCAGTCTTGTCTCAAGTTATAAAATGGAAAGAATGATTATTTCATCTGCAAAAGTGTTTAAAAAAAAATGTTGATACGATATTCAGTTACATTTTTGGTTTTCCTTTCCAGGATTACTTACTGCCATCTACCCTTCCAGAGTAAATGGCTTTATGTTGGAACAGAGAGGGGAAACACACACATTGTAAATATTGAGTCCTTTATTCTTTCTGGATATGTTATCATGTGGAACAAGGCAATAGAACTGTAAGTGCAGACTTTTTTACTTTTGTGTCTGTGGTCATTTTCATAGCTGTCTTAAGATTCATTTTTAAGAATAAGTTGGTTTTACAAATATTAACAAATCTTTTGAAAACCTTTTCTCTTAATGAATGTGCAGTATTAAGTCTTCTGTTACAGGACGTAGGAATTCAGATTTATGATAGAGACCGTGTAATTATATTTTATATAAAAGGAAAAGTTATTTGTCAATCTGTTTAATGATGAAGTTCCATGAAATGCAGATAATCATTGATCTCATGAATTCAGATTTGCTCTTTTTATGAGGGTAACTTGATCACCATCTCCTCCAAACACCCAATGAAGAGAATAATGGGATATATTGGCCCTAAGACTCTATGGAGAACTTTTCTTAGTTGAACTGTAAAATTATTTAGATGAGAAGGGGCTGGAGGTCTCTAGGCCAAGCCTCCTGCTCAACACAGGGCTAATTTCAAAGTTAAAGCGGGCTTATCAAAACGTGATGAAGTGATGGGAAAGGTAACGAGTGACTGTTAAGTGTCAGTTCTCTGACAGGCTGACACAGGTGCCTGTGTCACGGGTATGAAACGGATGGGGACTTACATAAAAATCTGCCTGGGATAAATCTATGCTTGCTGCAACTAAAATCCTCACTAGAAAGGAAAAATTCTTTCTTTGCTGTTTTCTCTGTGAAGTTCCAGCAAGAGGAACTGCCGCGGGCAAACTCACAGTATTTTGTTCTGTTTCTGAGACATCTGCTTCATTTCATGAGGAACCTGTAACCTCTGGTAGTAAACTGAAATTCCCCAAGCTCAGGAAATTCCCCAAGCTCAGCGAACCATGAGGACAGTATCTAAGAATAGGGCTACAGGCCTACACTAGTGGATAAAATTCTCTGTCCCAAGCAGAGATCACATTGATAGCAACCTCTTTTCTCCAAAATTCTCCCCTTTCCCCTTTTTTCCCCTCACTGTTATTACTGACTTTCACTAATCACTGTGTCTCCCAGGTTGACAAAACATGCCTCGATTTCTTTCCTCTCCTCTGCCCCCACTAAACTTCATAGGCACAGTTAAAAAATCTAATTTTATCTTCAGAGGAGGTAAAAACAAAACAAGGATTCAAATGGTAATCAGGATTCAGCCTGCTGGTATATCTTTGGTCCATTTCTCAGTTTTGGAGTGTTTGTTTGATCTGCCTTTGTAAGACTTTGCTCAGCTCTGCTCAGTAGCCTTGGCTGAAAAATTACTGCTAGAAAATGTGGTTTAATGAAAACCAGAACAAATGTGTTCATTTTTATTAATTCTTCAAGTGGAAAGTATCTTATTTATTTTCTCTTTCTATCTTTGTCTTGTTGATGTTCACATATTAGAGGGTTTTTTGATTCCTATATTTTAAAATGTGTGTGTATATATACACTGTATTGAGTAGATAACACCTTTGAGGTTTTGAGAACAACGTATTTTCACTATTCATATTTTCATTCTTTCCTCTAGACATTAGGATGTTTCTATTCTGTATGGAAATAAATCTGACAGTTTTTTATGAAATGGAAGCCTTCCAAAAAGTTTCACTTCCTCAGTCTTTCAAAACACTTTTGGATAAATCTTTTTCTTTAATGGCTACACCAGACCTTTTTCATGAGAACGGAATAGTGATGACTCTTTTCAATGAAAAATATGTGGGAAATAAGGGCTGCTTACTGACAACCTTCAGTACTGAGTTGTTCGGATAGGCTAGATGCTGTGCAAGAAGCTAGAACCTCTCTAGAACCTTTTGGCAAACAAGGAGCCTCTCCTAGCTTTGTATTGCCTATGCCAGAGCATATCTAGATTTTTCTGAAATTTTTCTTCCATAAGTTGTAAAAGTAAAGACAATATAACACAGATAGGCCTTACCACTTCAAGTACTTGGAGATGCTGCATGGTTATCATAATGGTTTCTTCTTCTGAAAAGCTAGTTTGCCATGTACTGCTTCGGTGGCAGTTTAGTTCTACCAATTTTACAAGTATGACTTGATCCCCGTGAGCAGTGTGCTAGTCTGAGAAGGATGTAACCTCTCTATTCAATCTCATCATGTACATCTTGATACGGAATAGAGGAAGGTGTCCTTGCCTGTATTGCACAAGTGGACGGGGGCTGCTGTGTGTCTCCAGAGTAATTTCTCTGTATTAGAGTAAGAGGCTGGTGGGGATAACGGTGATGTTTGCCACAGCAGCTGCCTTTAACAGATGCTGTAGTACTGCTGAAGTTGAGGCTAAGTGACTTTTCTCAGTAAAGTGATTTGAACTCTTTCTGGTAACAAACCGTGATGTCTGTTCCAGTACTATAGCTTTTTTTGCAGGAAAAACATAACTTAGATTAGCTTTTAAAGGGAACATTATAACTCTTAAGTGTACCTTATGAGAATGGGCTTATGATAGTAGACTTTCCTATAGAACGGTACTGAGATGTATTTTTGAGAGAACAATTCTATTTTGGGCCATGGATATGTTCTTATATTTTTTAATCTTCACATTATTTTCACACAATCTTCATGTAATTTTCAACATTTTAGTATTATAGAATCATACAAGAATTCATATTGGAAGGTCCCTCTGGAATTTTCTAGACCAGCTTCCTGCTTGCAGTAAGATCAGCTATGAGACCAGGTTGTGCAGGGCTTTATAAGTTCATAGGGCCTTTGTTTCTTAGGTACTTTCAAAGATGAAAGAAAATAGGAAAAAGTATTGTCATGATTTAACCCCAGCCAGCAACTAAGTTTCATGTAGCTGCTCACCCTCCACAGAGTGGGGAGGAGACTTGAAAAAAGGTAAGGTAGAGATAAGAACCATTTAGTAATTGAAATGAAGTAAAAATAACAACAACAATAATAATAATGACAAGGAGAGAGAGAAATAAAACCCAAGGGGAAAAAAATCCACCAAGTGATGCACAATACAGTTGCTCACCACCAGCTGACTGATGCCCAGCCAGTCCCTGAGCGGCGATTGGCACCTCCCAGCCAACACACACACACACACACACACACACACACAGTTTATATACTGAGCATGACACCCTATGGTATGGAATATCCCTTTGATTAGTTCAGCTCAGCTGTCCTGGTTCTGGTCCTCCCAGCTTCTTCTGCCCCTGCTCACTGGCAGAGCATGGGAAACTGAAAAGTCCTTGATTTAGAGTAAGTGCTATTTAGCAACAACTAAAATATCACTGTGTTATCAACATTATTCTCACACTAAATCCAAACCAGAGCACTGTACCAGCTACTGAGAAGAAAATCAACTCTATCCAACTGAAACCAGGACACGTATGTATGCAAAACCTCAGAAACAGCTTCAGCTTTACCACAAATGGTGGTAGAGTTAATAGTGCTCATAACATAGTTTTTCGTTCTGAGATAGAATATATCATTTCAAAGTGTGGGGTTAGTTTGAAGATACTACACTTCTCTATAAAGCTCAGAAGGAAAGGATTTCCTTTCTGTGCAAGCATATTTGTGTCAAACTTACTGGGAAAAACAGACCAGTAAAAGCGATCGCTCTGCCATTATATTCAAGTCCTCTGTTTAGATGGAGGTTTTAAAATAGAATTTTAAGTGTGTCAGATTTGTGTGTCATCTGCACAAACAAGCCTGAAGGAGTTCTTCCCGCTTTGTGCAAAGATCATCCAGTTTCTAAAATTGCAGACTAAGTCTACCAACATAACAACTTTCTTTCAGAATCCCTTCTCATTCTTTTCACTGACCAGTACCTACTTGTAATGAAATCTCCATGCATTTTTGTAATGTGGATTTAATTCAGTTGTCAGTAAGATTTCTAGGCTTTACGGTGAAAACTGATAGGAGATCGAACTGGTTAATTTTTTTAAAAACCTGAAATGCTTTGAGTTGGGAATGTTGAACTATATATTACCGTACCAAAGCCACTGTAAAGGCAGATTACAGCTCATTTTGTGAGAGTACAAAAGAACCCCCCAAAAAACAAACAAAAAAACCCACCAAAAAAAAACCCAAAAAACAAACCAAACCAAAACCTACCCCACCAGCTGAAATTCCAGTTCTCCCAGTTTTTCAGAACATTGTTGAAGAGAGCTTCTATATACATTGTTAACACTGTGGCCAAGGTAACCTGAAGAGGTCAGAATACCTGGGTTGTCATTTCCCACTTTGGAAAACACCTACAGGTCGCATTCTGGACTTTCATCATGGGCTGAGTTTGTCCCTCTAAGGTCATGATGACATTGCTCAGTAAATAATATAATAAATGCTACTGCATCAGTGAAAAACGTATGGAACATAGAAAGCATATTCCAACAGTTCACTTTAGTCTGCTCAGGGGCATAACAAGGTTTCAACCTCATAAGGAGTTTCGTCACACTTCTTGAACATAACTGTCATCCTCAGGAAAAAAAAAACCCAAACATTGTCAGTCAATGAGGCCCATCAAATAACTGCATATTTTTTTTTTCTAACAGTGATTCTGTTGCAGTGAAACACTGAGGTGAAGATGCTTAGTAGTTTAAACAGGTTTGGATGTAACATTTTTAGACTTTGCATATGACGCAAGACATCCTATCACCTTTTCCTGCATGGCTACTTTGACTTACAAAGTTGGCTTTTGGTTTGTTTTTTAGCGGGGGTTTTGTTACCATTTGTGATTTTGGTGGCTACTTTTATATCAAAATATACTGAAAGATCTGTAGAGCACTATATTTTGCAGTGATAATGGGTTTCTCATTGTGACCAGTTCAGAAGCATCTAGTAGAGATACATGTCAAAAAGATGGTTGCAATACCTATTGTATCATAGGGACTTCTTATACAGGAGAGATCATCCAGCTTGCTTAAACAGTGTCTAATATTAATGAGAAATAAAGGTCTGAATAGACCAATAATGCGAAGGAAACATGATTTTTTTTGTTTGAGATTGATTTCAGTGCTGAGGCACAACTGATTCTAGAAGTCACAGGAAAAAATCCTTTATAAATGGTGTATACTAAGCTTCAGTGGACCTGGCCTTTTCCAGAGCTGAGAAAGAGCATTAGAATACCTGGAGTTTTAGAAACATTTTCTCTAGCAGTTCATGTCTCAGCCATTTCTATCATCTCATGCCACATCTCAGACCACACTGACGCATCTTTTCAGCTAAGAATGAAGTATAACTCAAAACTTACTAACTTGTTGTTTCCTTATCATGTAGCAGAGCTAGTCCTTTGCCAGAGATGTTTGGGGCTCCTGATACTGTTTGGTTTTATACTCTCTGATAAGTAAACAGGTTCTCTCTTTTCCTTCAAAATGTTGGAAACAGGTCTAGTTGAGAAAAATAGTCAATAAGCCCTGCATGTCTTCATTTACTCCAGCTGCAATGAGAATAATGGTCTCAGCCTGCAGGATCATACATTTTGGAAGGTCATCTAGTGTTGGGAAAACAAGATCTTGATATATGAGTCCACTGAACTCCAGAAATGAGAAATCTGCATTGAAAGCACCCTTCCCAAACATGCATATTCTAGTGTTTAAACACCCCACTAACTAATGAATGAATAACTGAAACTGGTCAAAATTTACGGAATTTGGAGTATCAAAGAATTGGGCAAATTGGAAATCAGTTAAGAACCATAACTTGGTCTGCACTTTCCTTGCCCATCCTCATTTTCTAGATGTGTCTCAGAGCCAGCAGTTCCACAGCAGTGAAGGAAAGCAGCACACAGGAAGAGAAGTAGCAGTCTAGGAGCAACTGCTGCCGCCTCTGTGCACGGATACAAATAGGAATAATTCCTAGTATAAAGAAAGTGCAAGTTGCAAAGCATCCTTCTAGACATTTTAGAAATCATGTCTAAGACTCAGAGTTGCATATTGAGGTTGAACTGATTCTTACTCAGTTCCCAGTTTTGATCCATAGTATGTGAATGATATATCTAACTCATTCTTTTTATTTTTATTTTTTTCTCTGTGACTCTACCAATGAAAAGAAAGTCTTAAAATCTCTGGTGCGCTGCGCCTTTGTGGAAAGCAGAACTGCGGCAGATGTCTGATTACTGGCACAACAGAATTATCTGCTTATGCACATGCTTTTCTCAGCACTGTCAAGTACAGTCAACTCCAACTCTCTAACAATGACTAATATAGATGTTTTCCATTTTTTTACCCCCTCACCTAACTCCTACCACTTTCTACCACCAGATCTTCATTCTTCCCCAAAATCATTACAATGCTTCTGCAATTGTGCAGACCTTTTTAAAAAAAAAGGAAAATGGATTTCTCTTGATTTGATTCTATTTTGTCATGCATTACTTTTATCTATTTTAAAGATCGTCTTGGTATTTAAGTTCTTGCAACAGTATGCAAGACAATCCATTTCTTAGAGTGCATAAAACTTCCCAAAATGATGGAGGAATAGATCATCTATGTATTTCCCATGTTTTCCTGGGTTCAAATTATAACATTGCTGAACCATTAGCTTTCTAATTTTAGAACAAAGTAATTAAATACAAGATTCCATCCTTACAAGTCTTGTGAAGACTCCTGTTTTACAGTGAATGGTTTCTTCATTTCAGTCCTGTTCTTCTGAGTAAGAGCCAAGTCTTAATGGCATATCAGCTCCCTCATCTCCCCAAATGAATATGCACCAAATAAATTAATACCTGCTGCTGTCAGGAATAACTTCTGGTGAACTGCAAAATAGCTCAAGTATCACTAAAGCCTTAACAAACTTCTAGTTCTGTACAGCTGTCATGGGAACCTTTTGTTCCATTTTCCAATTCTTCTGCAGTCTGTTTTTGTGCCTTAAAGGTCAGTGAAGGCTACAAAATACTGCAGTCCTTTGTATCATTAGCTTGTACTTTTTTCTTGCTCAATTGAAGGTAGATTTTGCTTCAGGAATATTTTACTTTAAATCATTGCTGATATTTTTTTGGACTTGGCCTTCATATGTTTTTCTTTCTGCTGTGTATGGACTTGGCTTTGTGTTTTATCCTTTTCATGTCTTTTCAGAGCTTTTATTTTCTCAGTCATCCTCAGCTATACCCCAGCTAGTATCTGGGAATGAAGAATTCTCTGCTCAACTATTTCACTTATGCCTTATTTTCACCTACTGATTCTTCTTTATTTTCTCCTTTCTCAAGGAATAGCTAGTTTTCTACCCAGTCTTCTAAAGCCAGCTTGAAGAAATGCCTATACACAGGTATCTGGCATCAACAGTAGTGTGTTTTATTCACAACAGCTTCAAATGTGGCTGGTTTCCCAGCACCTCTTCGTCCTTTCTAGGAGCTGTTGGATCTCTGCTTTTGCTTTAATGTTTTTCAACCGTGTTCTTTCTTGTAGGCTGTTCCACAATGACAGCATACAACTTCCCAGTCTCCTTGACAACTCTACTGTAATAGCAATGAAAGGAAACAAAACATTTTATATATACTGAAGTTACAAAATGTTTGTGTGTCGACATTTCCACATGCAGTATAATTTACTGTATGAAAGTAGTAATTGCTGTATCTGTAGCTCTTGAGAGTTTCATGAGTTCTGTAAACTAGTATTATTGATATAATACAGTTAACTAAATAATTGCTTCATGCAATCCTACTCGTAGCGCAGTCATGATGTCTGCCCTTACTAGAAATTGACTGTAGAGCCTAATGCCAGGCACTCCTTTTAAAAGCAACACTTCTTTAGGGCTCCAAGAAACATTGCTGTTATTTCTGTTTATACATACTTTGCTTGAGGAGACAAGAAGATGCAAGAAGTAAGGCACTGATCTGCCTTTGGTAGACTATTCCTGGTTTTAGTGTGGTGCAAAGGACTAGTTCCTTTGGGTTCCTAGCCACAGTCCTGCACTAGGAAAGAGATAACATCATTCAGGAGAAGCAAGCAAGATGTGTTGCAGAGTGGTTTTACTATGTCTCTCCTTCTGTATCCAGCCATAGAACAGGTTCAGAGCAACGAGCAAAAGACCAAGTAGATTGTAGAAAGTTAGAACCCTTTCACACACAGTTTTCTTCCCTGCTCCATCTGAAGTGGTCTTATTTCGGGTCAGTCTGTCCTCCCCGAAATGTCTCCCCCAAGACAGGACTATGCATGTCCCATCTGAAACCAAATGAAAAGCTTTGTGCTCCACCTTCTGAACATTCCTTGTTATTTAGTCCAAGGACGGAACAACTTTACTTGATACATATGAAAACCCAACATGGTTTTGGAGCCCCAGAAAGGCAGTGCAGGAGGACTGCCAGGGAGTAAGTTTTACAAGAACAAAATCTTCAGGAACGTCTGTTGTCATCACTTCATAAACTCTTGAGTGTGACGTTATCTGCAATGGCACACCTGAAACAAGTTTCCGGATATACAACTATTTTAAAAAGATCCTTTCTCATTTCCTGACAGAGTTAGGGTTATGACTGCCAAACTTAATAGACTCTGTTTCCTGGCAGCTGTTAAACAATCACGGTCTTTGTAGTGGGTGAACCCTGGCTGGTAGCGAGATCCTCACCCAGCTGCTCTCTCACTCCACCTCCTCAACAGGACAGGGAAAGAAAATAAGATGGAAAAGTTCATGGATCCAGATGAAGACAGGGAGATCACTTACCAGTTACTGTCAACAGGCAAAATAGACTTAACTTGGAGAAAATGTAATTTATTGCTAGTTAAAATACAGTAGACTGGTAAGAAACAAAGACAAAAACTAAACCACCTTTCCTCCAACCCCTGTTTCTCCTAGGCTCAGCTTCACTCCTTCATTCCCAACTCTTCTACCTCCATCCCACTACTGAGCAGCACAGGGGGATGGTGAATGGGGGTTGTGGTCTGTCCATTACAGCTCCTCTCTGCTGCTCCTTCCTCCTCACACTTTTCCCCTGCTCCGGCACAGGTCAGTTCTTCAGGATAACCCTGCTCCAGTGTGGGCTCTCCACAGGCTGTGATTCCTGCAGGAAATACCCACCTGCTCCAGTGTAGCATCTCCCATGGGCTGCGGGGGAATATCTGTCTGAAGGGATCCTCTCCACAGGCTGCAGGGAAATCTCTGCTGTGGCGCTTGGAACACCTCCTCCCCTCTTCCTTCACTGACCTGGCTGCTCACAGGGCTGTTCCTCACTTTTTTCCTCACTGCTTTTGCAGCATTTTTTGCCCTTCCTTAAGTTTATTTTCCCTGTGTCACCAGCATCTTGGCTGAGGGGCTCAGCTGTACCCTGTGGAGGGGCTGTTGGAGCCACGTGGAGCTGGCTGTGTGCAGAGCAGGCAGCCCTGCCCTGTCCTCACATAGACTGTCCCCTGCAGCTCCCCACTGCCAGCACCTTGACACCTACATCCAATGTCCGACACCAAAGAGCTAACAGGAATGGAACCAGAGCCTGGTGGTGTACACGTGGAAGCAAAACAATGGTTTGATAAGTCTTTTGCTGGTGTCATACCCGACAGACTAAAATAATAAAACTGGAAGGAAATGGAAGGAGCCTGGCCAAGTCAGTATCGTACAAAACAACTAAACTATTAAAGTCCCGAGGAGTATGATAATATAAACATTGAGAGAATACTTATATCAAATACAGAGGAAAGAGAAAGAGGAAAAGTAGTATCTCATGTATTTAGTGCGCAGACTGCTGTGTTTGCTATCAACTTTGCTGATAATGTATATGAAGCTTTTACTCAACAAAACTAAAGAAATAGCTAGGAACCTAATAAGAAAAAGATAATATTCCTAAAAGAAACAAAAAGTGCTTAATATCCTGAAAAGCAAAAAGAAATTTTATTACAGTGTAATAAATCTCAGGATCCTCCAGCTATCATTTACAATAGATTCAAGAGAGAAATGGAAGAGATACGAAAATTTATCGTATTAGTGAAGGTCACCCATTTTAGTTGAGGTCTTAGCATGGAAATCTGATGCTACATCCCTGCAAGAATGTAAGATTAAAAAAAAGACTTATAGTAAAAGACAGTTTTATATCATTTACAGAGGAACAACTAGTTGGTGTGACAATGAAAGTATAATTAGCCTAAGGTTAGATGTAATGCAGAGTGACTACAGCTCATGTAAGACTTTGCTTCTATCCAAAGGCAAATGGATACATTTCTTTGGTAAGCAATGATACATGTATCTTAAAAAGAAAACAGTGTTTGCACAGATTTATCAAAATTGTTCCTGACTTTTAAAATCAGTAGGCACAAAGAACAGCCTAGATGGGATCAAACTTTAGCTTACACAGTATGCTCTTTTCCTTTCTCGCTCCATTTGCCCTAGTTTTGCCAGTATTGCTGGTCCAGTACCAGTAGTGGTATGGCCAAGCAACCCAGCCTGCATACTGGCTGGTTCAGTGGGCTGGGAAGCACCGAAGCAGTGTGCCTTGTCAGCCTGCCTGTGCTCCTTACACCATTTTGTCTGTTGCCGGCTTAGTCATGCCTGTTGTTCACTTGGCTCTGCTCCTTATTCTGTCATCAGTGGTTCTTACCTGCCTAAAAAGCAAAATTTCTTATGCTGCCTTTTCTCTTCACGTTTTTTCCTCTTATTCCCCTTTGCTGGTCATGGCATAGGCAGCACGTACCCAAACAGAGCTAGTTCTTTCCATCACCATATTCTGACCAGTTCAGATTGGTGAACCTATATCAGAAACAAAGTTTAAAGCAGCCTAGAATGTCCCAAAATGTCACATTCGTTCCCTGAGGACAGATGTGCAGAACATGTAGGTCTGAGCACCACTTGCAGATATCCTCATCTCACCCCTTAGTTCTCCATCTCTGCCTACTACCCTTCCTGCTCCAAGGTCTGGTGTTGTGGAAATTTATTAATTTTTTTTTATTCCAGTACAGATTACTCAGAAGCTCAGCCAGAGGGGTCCCTTCTGGGGAGCTGGCTTGGGTAGGAACGACAGTCAGATCTCCCGCTAACTGCCTCTCTGCAAAAAATTACTGCATGCCATGACTCCAGCCAAGTGGGCACTTGCTGACACCATTAAAGGCAGTCTGTATAGAATATTACTGTGTAAACTGGCTGGCCACTGCTTTCCTGCTGGTCTCACTTCTGTGCTGGGGTACTTTGCAACATGCTCTTGCAGAAGCCTTGCTCACCAAGACCTCGTGTAGAGAAGTAACATGCTGGAGGTATCTGTGGAAGTATAATCTGCCAGAGCTGAAGATGGGGGCAAGGGATCATCCCATGGAAGAGGTTCCCTGAGGAAGGGGTTTGCCACACTGCCACTAGCTTTGTGTATGCAGCTAGCAGTAAGGTTAAAATATATGTGAAGGAGTGAGGTAGAGTCTTGGGAGGTTGTTTGGCCTTCAGATGACTTGAAGTTTTCTATCTCTTTGGCCTGGAATAAACTTAGTTTGGAAGCTCTAAGGATGTCTGGAGTAAATTTTCATTGGCTTTAGCTCAGAGGTAAATGGCAGACAAGGTCTTTCCTACTCTGCTTTGGCCCAGCTTCATGCATGACCAAATAGCCAAAATATCTAAAACATTCTACATGCAAAAACTAGAGGCCAGAGGAGAGCGTGCATGCTTTCAAGAGTGCTGGAGCATATTGTTTTAGGAAGCAGGAGTCTATGAGGATATGGATTGCTCCACAGTATTTTAATGTTTCAGTTGCCTGGGAATTTTTGCATACCACGCTCAGTCTTGATTTGTTGTCCGACCTGGTAGAACAGAGGCTGGTTTTGCTATAGTGGCTGCACTTTGATTTGAGCCAAAGGAAGAGGAACGCTGTTAATTTAGGAAAATCCTTTGAGCTGTATGGTTGGAGAGCCTTGTTTTCCTTTGTTTCTCTAATTCTCTTGCGTATTGTTTTAAAACTTGGAGCCTAGGTAGTTTTACATATGGCTTCCAGGTAAATTCTTAGATTTATGGGCCCTGCCAATCTCTGACATACGTTTTTTTTTCCTGGGGACCTTTAGTAAACCAAGACCAGCCATCAAAGTCTATATCTGAAGCTGAACTCCAAGGGGCGCATGTGCTCTGACCCCAGGACCTACATGGAAGAATGGTCTTGTTCTGTGCAGACATTCAAATAGCCTGAAGCTTTGTGGACTTCTTGTTTTCTTGTTCTATATGACTACCAGGGCCTAAAGGTCTGGTCAGAAGAGATGACAGTTGAAAAATCTTCATCTTTCCATTCAGTTTCCTATGGTTTGCATTTGCTGTCAGGTGCTGGATGTCAATGACTTAAGCAGCAGTCCCTGTACCAAGTTGCATACTATGTTGCTGGTATGTTACAGAAAGAGAGGGGACAGCCAGAACAGTAAGTCATCTCTGCAGAGGCTTACGAAGGCACATGGCTTGGGTCTTAAGGCTGAGGAGCCTCATTGAACAGGCAGTGTGGGGGTAACTGTATTAGTTGGTCTGAAGATGTCATAGGGCTTTACAGAACGGGCAAAAGCCAGGTGCTCGCCTTCTGAAACCCCACTGCAGTGATGCTAAGAAGCTACCTGATGGAGCAGTGCAGGTGAGATTACTGAAGCCCTGTCATTAATGAGATTGGAACTTAGTGAGTCTTGTTACCAGTATTTCAAATGACTCCGGTGAAGACTTTGCAAGTCCTTGGCAGATTAGCCTTGAAATGGAGCAAGCAGGGAGGGCAGGGAGAAAGAGGGAGTGGGAATAGAAAAGGCAAAAAAGCCTTAGAAATGAGGAGTGGGGGTGGGAATCACTGTAACAGAAGGAATAGTGAGATTTTTTTGGAAAACAACAAAAGAAAGAATTCATCAACCAAGGAGAATCTTTGCCTATAACAGCAAAAAGGAAGTAGAGAACATGAAAATATATTGATAACTTTCAGATAGTTGCCTTCCCCTGCTGGGCTTTTTAGGATGGCTTTTAAAGCACTGGAGGTACATGTTAACACACCTAGAAATTAAGGTAAGCCTCTAGGTCTTCATACAAAAGATATTTGCAAATTTGAATTTATTTTTATCTTGCAGATCCACAAAGACTCACCCTGGGCCAGTTGTGCATTTAAGTGACAGCCCAAGAGATGAGGGAAAAGTGAGTACAACTAATGGTGTAAAACACTGCAACGTTGCATAGCCTTTATAGCTCTTTCCTTTTGCTTACTCACTAATTTTATCATCTGCTTTATTTCTGTATTTGCAAGGTAATTTTTACTATTTTACAGCTTTTAAGAAAAAAAATTCCCTTCATACAATTTTAATGAGCAAAAAAATCTGTGATACAGACAACATACTGCACTTTGAAACCTATAGCTAACCAGAATTGTTCCTGATTAAATAAACTTAACTTTGCTTAAGTAAGAATTGACTAAAAACTCATATCATTACTTCAGTACTTGGATAAACATGCTATTATGAAACGTTATAGTAAGTTTCCATAAGATAAGTCTTTTCTTACACAAAAATAATGGTAGTAGCTTGCAAGGTTGGAATTTGTGCTGTTTGTGAACAGAATTGAGAACAGAAAAGAGCTGTCAACAAGTGGAAACAAAACATAGAGTCAGAGTGTTGAGGTTGTGACTGAAACCATCAGGAGGCAAAATTGGGGTTGGTTTATTTGTATGGTAGCTTTTCCAAAATGAAATTTGGTTGCCAGAATACCAGTTTTATTAGAGCTTTTTTATTACTACTGAATTTTAGAGCATTTTGCCTGTGTGGAAGGGGCCATTAACTATCTCATCATTTTTGATCACTTTTGCCAGTTGCATTTTAGTGTGTATTTATAAAGGACTGCATCTTATAAATGTTATATCTATTTGACAGTGTGGCTGATGTAACAACTGATGGTTATTGGAAACTAGCAGCAATTTAAATTTCTGATACTGATGTGGGGGACATTAAGCTGAAATTATTATGGGTATTTAGAAAAAGCACTGATTAATACATCTGAACTTCATTTGTGTTATCCATCCCTGGACTCATCCATATTGCAAGGTGAACTATGTGCAAATCATGCACTTGCCAGCTAGCCCTCCAACAAGATAGGCTGGATCTCTGAGCCTTTTTGGAAGAATCACAATAGATCAAGCATTTTAGAATATAGCAAATAAAGTCATTAAATGCTACGAAGCGTGGTGGTTTAGCCTCAAACAAGAAGCCATCCAGAAATGCTATATAACTATCTACGGGAAAATACCTGATAAAAATAAAGGTTTACTGATAAGGCATAACTCTTGTTCATGGGCCGCAACAGAAGCTGCTGGTGACCTACCTAAAGCACACGGTGTAGGGAAAAAGGATATAATACTGAAAGAAAAAATGGTCTGTAAGTGAACATCTTTTACAGGAATTTCATGCACCATGTCCAAACAGAAACCTGAAATATTTTGACTTCAGCAGAAAGAATGAAGATGAAAAGGTCCCAGTAAAAGGGAGTTAAGAGGAGAACTTGCTTGGAAATAGTTACTTGTTGCTCAGAGGGCACATTGGAGACATCTGGGCACTGATGAAGTACTAGCATACTAAAAACAACAGCAACAGCAAGATCAGATGGATCCCTCTGAAAAACAAACACTGGAAATTTATGGGGAGAAAGAGTAGAAAATGTAAGCCATACTGAAACCATCCCAGTGTAGCTGTTTATATCATCGATAGATGAGAGTGGTGTAAAGAACAAATTGGTGCTAACAAAATACTTGCATATTTGCAGAATGTGGAATTCATAGTGATTGAAGTTTTCAGGAGGGTATTGGTAAAAGTACAGATTTAAGAACATCCAAGCACTAAATCAAAAGACATAACTCTAAATCAAAACATTTAGGAGAAAATTTAGAGAAATTTAAAAACCACAACTCTAAAATACTTAGCTCTAAATCAAAAAAAAAGAGAAAAAAATGAACTAAATTTTTCATTAGGCTTTGGTTGAAAGAACGGAGGATAAAACAATCTTCAGAATGGTGAAAAAAAATGAAAAAAAGAAAGCCAACCAATTTCTGGGACATTTGCTGTTCAGCATACTCATAAACAACCTAGAAAAGAGAGTAAGCAGTGATATGATCAAGTTTGCTGGACTTCAGGAGGCTGCAAAACCGAGAAGTAAACCAGCAGGTTAAATATTGTGTTAAATAAGTGTGTGGTGTAAGTGATGGGAAGTGATATATGTGTGGGAAAACATTTCTGACTTTACATACAAAACAATGGGTCTGAGCTGATTACTGTTGGGTACCAAGAGCTTTGAGGGATGATAGATTGATAGTTCAATGAAAATGTCAGCTCAGTGCTCAGTAGTGACCAATAAAAAAAAAATCAAAATTAGTCATTATCTGGAGAAGAATAGAGAATAAAACAGGGCTATTGCATAAATACATGGTTGATTTGCCTGCTGAATACTGAGTATATTTGTCCTTGTAGCTCAAAAGAAAACCCATAACTGTGCTAAAAAGAAATTCAACAGAGGGGCAAGGTTTTCTATATGAGACACAACCAAGTGAGTCAGGACAATTCATTGCAGAGAAGAGCTCATTGTGATTCTTAGTTTGAAAACCATAGTTATTATGAAGAGGGTAGAAACAGCTTATAGTCTCTTTCAGCACAAAAACTGGAAGGATATCAAATGAAGCTGTCAATTCAGATTGCAAACAAGCCAGTTAAGTACTTTTCTTCAAATGTGTAGAAAGTAGAAGCTATGAAACTTTCCAAATGGTGTAGTGGGTGCTGAAAATATATATTGGTCCCAAGGGAGACTGGAAAAGTTAACACAGGAGAAATCAGTTTGAGGGTTACTGAAAAGGTTTGCTGAATTTTCCTAAAAGGTTATTAAAGATGAGGTTAAATGGAATCATTCTAGGTGAGGAGTTGGCTATCTTTGAATGAGCAAATTGTTTAGGCTGAGAGAATATGTGAGCTGCATGATAAGTACTTGCCCTCATTCCATATTGTTATTTGTCATTTGCTCTTGGCCATTCCAGTAGAAGACACGGCGATAGGTAGACTTTTGTTTAATTTAGCAGGGTTGTTCGTCAGGGCAGCTCCAAATACTCTGCTTAGCTCCCCAGCTTCAAGTTAACCAAAGACCATCAAGAGATGCTGGTGGGAGGAATCAGTCTCTTCATAGCACTTCATAAGTGGGCAGTAGATAAAAGTGTTCTTTAGATATGCTTCAGGAAATGAATAGTGGGTACAAATCAGTCATAATCATTGCTCAAAATACAGATACGTGTGTACTCTACAAGTACAAAGGTATTGTGCTCTGCAAGGGTCCATTAGTATATTCTTCTCTGGGGTATCACAGAGTTGTTTACAGATCTGGGCACGTTTCACTGAAGTAAATAAATAGCATTCTCCTGTAGGCACGGAGTGGTCAAGAGTCCTAAAACACAGACAAACCTTTCCAAATCTAGGATATCGTAAGATCTCTTTTTGAAAGCCAGGGAAAATTGTGTGCTGACTGCATATTCATCTGTTAGAATTCTTTCAATTCCTATAAGTTCCAGTTTATATCAGTGACTGATGACCAGTTTTTCTGTGCCAAAAGAGTAAATGTAATTCCGGAAGACTTCTACCATTCAGAATTTTTCCAGAGTGCACTGTCTCCAGTCTGCCATCAAGGCAGACTTTGGAGACAGTCGTCTTAATGAGTCAAGTAAGCTGTGGCTGGAAGACAGACAACAAAGAGAATCTGGGTATTTAATGTGTCACTGAAGAACAACTTGGGGACCTAGTGATTAAGTTCATAAAATATAACTATGTCTGCCAAATCAATGAGTAAGTGTACATTAGGAGCAGGCTGAAGCGCACAGACATTTGTAAGTGGCAGATCTGTAGCAAACATGAATTTTCTTGCTGCCACAGAAGAAGACATTAACTGCAATGGTCTGCAGTTTCCCCGCAAATGGAGAAAGCTTAAAAGGAAAATGGTTTATGTTATTAACTGTTAGCTGGTGGGCTAACCTTCCTATTTCTGAGACCTAATGACACCTAAATACAGTGTGCACTTGGCAAGCTTGGTTCTTTTCTCCCATGTTTTGTGCTACCAGATTAAGGAAGGGGCTGGAAGGCATGTGCCAGGATGCAATTAGTTGATTGTAAAGGAGCCCTAAGAAAACATCATCAAAAGCATTTCATGGAGAGGCATTTAAGTCAAGATGTGGAGCAACTCCACTAGACAAGGAAGATCTTGCCAGGGCTCCTCCCTCCCTTAAATTCTGTCCAGCTTTCTGCATGTTTCTTAACCTAATTAAGCATGAGTAATTAAACAAGGTGCCAGGAAACACAAGCTAAAGAGAAATCTTTGGGTTTTTCCTTCCTGGACTCTTTTTGTGCATGTTTACACATATTTTTCTTCTTTGTGTTTCCCCTCCAACTGCATTTACGGACATTTTATTTTTTACTTCTATTACAGACATAAAGCTTGTCTGGCCAAGAGGAGTGTGTGTGTTTGAGTTTCCTGTGATTCAGACAGGTCGGAGTTCAGAGCATTATAAAGATCCTGGCAATGAGACCAATCACATTCTCCCAGCTGGAATTCTGACTTCAGTGTCATACCACAGTACTGGTAGTTAGGCAGCAAGGCTACCATCTGAGCAAAGAGAAAGAGATCCCCGACTATGCAACAAATCTGTTATTCTTTCAGCTTCTTCCTGAAATCGTGCTTTGTATCTTGCAGTTCTGTAGTTCTGTTTTGCATTAAGCATTTCAGTGATAGATCAAGTGAAATGCTGTCTGGAATTTAACCTTTTAGTAATTACCTGGAGCATGATATCTTTGCAAAAGAGAGTGATCAAAATCAAAAGACAAGGCTGCTTCACCAGGGAGAAAGGCTTATTAAGGAACAGGGTCACATACTAAAAGCTTTTTTATTCCTTCAGTTTTCTGGATATATTTGTACAAAAGCTAAGGTGAAAAGACTGGTAGATACAAGCTGAACTCAACTGGTTTGGTACCCAGCAGTAATGCACTAATGCAAGCACTTGTTATGATGACAGTAAGGAAGAGACTCAGACCCCATAACATATCGATTAAACTAACATTTATTTGAGTTAATATGAAAAGGATGATGGGAGCCCCAAGTTATGTAGCATTGGATGAACCTCCAGTAAGGGTACAGCACACTGTGTGAAAATGTTTGCCAGCATTTTGGTCTTTAGAGATCCCAAAAGATTTATTTTTTTAAAAAACTACCCATTTCTACTGTCAAGCAGAAGGGTGTTCACATGAGACATACTGCCTGACATAAAGATAAAGACAAAGACGCAAAGTTGCTGTAATTGCCCTTACCAAGTGGGAGCTGCCCTCAGGCTTCTTTAGAATTAGCCAGCCAAGTTTATCTTGTGGCCAAGGAATATGTGCAGCACAACGCAGGCCTGAAAGGGAAATGCTGTCTGCAGCACAAAATAGCACAGCACAAGCCTGCACCTACTCAGGATAACTACTTTGTGGATCACTAGCTCCTGGATATACAATTGTCTTCTCTTTAGGATCACTACATTAACGGTGAGAGCAGCCACAGCAAGACACCTCTTTGTTCAGTCTCTCAATGGCAATCTATTATCCCAGAATACCATATGGCATCCTGACACAAACGCTATCCATTTAGCTGCGTGCTTTCTGAACAGGATGTGTTTTCACATTTACCCTGCCACAGAATCCCATATGGACCCATCCAGAGCAAAAATGATAAATATTCTGGAATTTCTCCAGGACAGATTGTATTTTTTTCAGGAGCAGAATTCTTAACTAATGAGATATTGTTCATATTCAGGTATTAAATATATTAACTATAAATCATTCTCAGATTAGGTAATACATCTCCCCATAATGAATATGCAATGTAAAGAATCATACCTAGTAGGATGGAGAGTAGTCCCAGATTTTTTTATAGCAGTATTGATGTATCAGTTGTACTTGGAAACAAAGTGGAGTTTTGTTTAGCAGTCCAGCCGAGTTCCATTTTTATGACTTGCACAACTGAAGTGAGTGATAGCAAAGATGCTGGTAAGGTTTCACAGATAAAGAGAAAATCTTGTCATTCTGCTCAAATTCTTAATATAGAAACCGTAAATTCTTGCCTGCATTCTGTGATCCATGTGTTTATGGACAAGGAACAACTGCAGTTATCGCTGTCAGTTGTATAAAATATTCCATAGCAGAAATGTGTGAGAGTCTGCCAGAGACAAGGAGAAAGGATTGTTCATTCTTATTTTTCTCCTGAGCGTTGCTTTTCTTCCATCTTTTTACAAGCCGCCTGTGCTGGTATTTCTCATGTGTGCGTGATGATATGACATACCACTTCTAGAAGAAGTAAAAATTGGCATTCCAGTTAATTTATTTTCAATTTCTAGGCAAGCAGGCAATTTATTCTCTGCAGGAAAAGTTCTTCAAAATGTTTTAAAGAAATAGAAAGCAGAAATTAAAGGAGTATGAGTAGCTGAATGAGAGTTTAATCTGGTGACTCTTTGATGTGAAATTATTTATGTGATCTCTTATGTGTCAAACAGTTTTCCCTCCAACAAGGGGTGAGGAAGGTAAGAGGTGCAGGAACATGCTACAGTCTTATTTTCTCATGCATGATTGTGGAGGCTGTCCAAGCCCATAGCCTTGCAGAAAACAAAAACAAAAACACCCCAAAGAAGCAAACAAACAAACAACAACAAAACACACACACACACACAAAAAGAAAAGATATATAAAGCAAATTTTTTCTTCCATATCAGATCTTAAAATTTCAGTATAAGTGATTTATACTGAAAGATTATTTGAAAACAGGGTATTATGTGTAGTGCGATCTACAATCTTGGACATCAGTTTGGCATTTCTTTTTATGGTGCTTATTTATTTTTTAAAAATCCCTTGAAACCATGAAGTTCTTCAATATTTATATATACCTGTGGAATCTGAAACTGTAATTGTGTTTGTTTCCCTCCTCTAGCTATTGATAGGTTATGAAAATGGGACTGTCGTACTCTGGGACTTACGATCTAAAAGAGCTGATCTCAGAGCTTATTACGACGAGGTAAGCAATTTCCATTAATTCTGAAAAACTGTTACTCGGTTTGTCGTATGCTTTATCAAGCAGGTGGATTGTTATCTTCAGGCATTGCTTGTTCTGGAAATACTGTTTGTGCTATGCTTTTGAGCAAGTTATTGACGGTAGAAATCAAAACATGGAATCTCTAGTTGTAACGCATTTGGCTCTTGTAAGTGTACTATGACGTGAAGTCTCTTCCCCTTGATTCTGACAAGTTCATCAGCTTCTGTGTGGGGATCCTCAGTTGAACATGTGTAGTAATGAGCTGACCTGAGATAGAGCTACATTGGGACTTACATAATTATCTTTACTGAGTATTACTAGAACATTAATTAGAATGGAAGACAAATTACTCTGTAGAGCTATTGGTATTACCTAGTACTCAAGATCTGATTAAAAAGTTTTCAAAATTATGTTCTCATAGTTTTATCAGACAATTGCCTCTTGCTACTTGTAAGCAGACTGTATTAACCACACATGCAGTCTTGTATCAATAAACAGGCTGTTTCAAAAATAGATATATTCCTAGTTATTATGAATTTAGTACTAGCCCTAGGGAAAAACTTCCTTTGTTCTGCCAGTCCTTCTGTAAAGTTCATCATGGATGAATGTGAATGCAGCTACATCTGAAGCTAGAAAAGGACCTTTTCTTTGAAGTGATCCAGACAGTAACTGGTTTCCTATGGTTCTCTTTCCTTCTTCATCTTGCCACTCTGTTACATATAAGCAGTACACAAGTTTATTTTCACTCTGAACAGTAACCCGAATATATCTGAATCCTGCACTCTTTCAGGCCTGTTTTCACAGACATGTCAACACTACACTGAGCTTCAAGGCCAAGATTCTGACCATTCGCATAGCAAATGTTCTAAAGGACGTGGTAGGTCAGTTTAAACAGGCCAGCACTTCAGCCTGAGGACATGCCCTCTCAGTTGTCTCCAAGTGACAGTCAGCGGGTGCATACACTTGTGAAATTGCTCTGGACAGCTTTTTCCTTTTACAGGTCTCCAGGGGGTGTCTGTTCACTCACTGTCCTCTTTTGTGTTCAGAGTAAGACTGCATAGAACAGGGTCTCCATGATACTGTGGTTTGGGTTTTTTTTTCTCCTTGTTGAGACAGAGCAGTTGGGTGTTGAAAATTTTTCATACAATTTGTTCCACATTTGAGTCCTGTCCTCAGGAACACTTTTTGGCCTTTTCATCAGTCGCATGCTTTCCTTCTCTGTGTTTATTTCCTGCCTCATTACTCCACTTTATACAGCTTGTGATGGCTTCCTATCATCTGCTGAAATAGTTGCAAGATTCTTATTTTGTCTTTAAAACAGTTGTGTGACTAGCCATTGTACTTTATTCCAGACTTTCAGGCTCCAGATTGAGCATGTTCCAGATCTGCTAGCATCTCCCTAGGGAGCCCCTAAAAAGGGTTCCTTTTTAGATGCTGGGTTATAGCTTTTGTGAGTTACAAATCATTAGTTCAGCGTGTGCCAGTTGGTATTTGGCACCAACCCAGGTTTTCAGACCTAAGCCTTTTCTTATAGATTGGCCACCCAAGATCAAAGTCCAGAAAACATTGTTCCTGCTCCCCTCCACCATTCTATCTGTCCTGATGCAAGGCCTCTGTGCCCTGTGACAGCTGACCAGTCTTTCAGTATCATTGCTCTGGTGCTGAGCCAGCCAGTTGCAATTGCAGGGTATCTGTGAGGTCTCAGATAAGTGACTATCAAAGTTCTGTATCTTCGTGGAATACCAAAGTGCCTCTTTGAATGAGGTCTGAATGAAATTTCTTGCTACCATTACACTTTTGTTAGCACCAGTTTTGAAACCAATGTAGTCACTCTATGTGATGGTGAAAGAGCTGGAAATCTCATCTAACTCACCACTTCCTCTTCTGGCATATTTAAGGATTGTGAGGTGGTACAATCTTTATCTGGAGCAGATACTTCTGTTTAGTTTCAAAAATTCCTCTGGCACCAGGCTTCCCCATTAGCACTTGGTGCGTACTGCGAGAAACAGCTTGTTTTCTTGTCTTTGATGGACTGTCAATGTTCATCACCAAGGCAAGTCCTTTCTTCTCTGTAATTCTTCAGATAGCTGTCCAGCTTGGTAATGTCACTCAAAATAAATGTCAGCACCCTCCAGACTCCATCCAAGTACTCATCCTTTCACAGGATCAAGCCTCAGCTGGATTTGTCCTGTGTTACCCTTGACGTTGCTCCTAGAATAAACAGCTCACGAAGACAACCCAGTAACTTATAAGTGGTGGAGCTGAAGACTGTGTCCCCTCCCTGTTCACAGACTGCAATTGCAGCATTTACAGCTGCATTCCTTATTCCAGCTTTGTCACACTAAATGTCTTGAAGGCTGGGAACCTTTCGTAGGTAAAACATGTCCTCCAGTTGCACAGAAACCAAATTAGCCTAAACTTGCAAGATCATACATTGAGTACAGAATGCGTGTTTCTGACATACGTACAGACTGAAAAAGCAGAAAACAGAGAGGAATTACACTGTCATGACTTCAAATCACAGACCTATTTGGCTCTGTAAAGTAAGGACCTGAATGGCAACACACTGCACATTCAGGTAAAAGAAATACAAGTCCTCCAGAAATGCAGGATTTAGATCTATGGTACAACCCCCACAACAACAACAACAAAAAAGCAACAAAAAAAAAAAAAAAACCCAAACCTTATTGTTTTATGCCATACACTTTTTCTAAATTGGGGAAAAAAAAGAAGGGGACTAAATTTTAAACCCTGCCATCTCCATTCAGCTTGCTAGAAGCTCAAAAATCAGAGTGGAACACGCCAACCTGCCTACAAGATTGGAATTTTTAATATTAAACAATCGGTCATGCTCAGTACATAGCTCTTTGGGCTGCTAGCTGAGAATAAACGAACAGAAGTTCACTTGCATTTATTGCTACTGGCTCTATTCAAGGGACATTCTTTTTTATTAAATTATTTGTGCAAACAGGACTAAAATTAGCAAAATTGAAGCCTGCGTCCCAATATGATGTGCAGTCTAGCACTGAAAACCATTTAATCTTTTGCTGGCATAAATGTGGGGCTGGGACAATTTACTTGGCTAAAACAGGAGGCAGCCTTGGAAAGTGAAGTATCTTTAGACTGAAGTTGGCTGCTAACTTCTGGTTGATATGGAGCAAAACTATGTCTATCTGCAAATATCATGCAGGCAAACTGTTCACTTACAAGTAAGTGTGAAAGCTTTACTAGCACAAGAACCGTGCAAGCAGGCTGCACCCTGCATGGAACAGAACCTTACTGCAGGGGTTATGGTGCCAATCTGGACAGAGCATCAGAGAAAGGAGCTGGAGAGCAAGGCTGACCCGTGAATACTGTATTTAAATCCTTAAAAGAAACACCACACCACCACCACCACAACTCTAGTAAAGCTTAAATTTAACTCACTAACTTTCCCATCACTAACTTTCCTAACTTCAATCTGGAACACAAACCGCTCCAGCCTTTTATCAGAAACAGTGTGGCCAGCAGGACAAGGGCAGTGGTCATCCCCCTGTACTTGGCACGAGTGAGGCTGCACCTCGAATCCTGTGTTCAGTTCTGGGCCACTCACTTCAAGGGGGATGTTGAGGTGCTGGAGTGTGTCCAAAGATGGGCAACAAAGCTGGTGAAAAGGGTTGGAGCACAAGTCTGATGCAGAGTGGCCCAGGGAACTGGCGTTATTTAGCCTGAGGAGGAGGAGACCCAGGAGGGACCTTACTGCTCTCTGCAACTACCTGAAAAGAGGTTGTAGTCAGGTGGGGGTAGGTCTCTTCTCCCAGATAACAAGCAACAGGATGAGAGGAGATTGCCGCAAGTTGTGCCTGGGCAGGTTTTACTTGGATGTTGGAAACATTTCTTCACTGAAAGGGTGGTCAAGCATTGGCACAGGCTGCCCATGGAGGTGGTGGAATCACCATCCCTGAAGTGTTTAAAAAACACGTAGATGTGGCGCTTAGGGACATGGTGTAGTGGTGGACTTTGCAGTCTTGGGTTAATGGTTGGACTTAATGATCTTAAAGGTCTTTTCTGACCTAAATGATTTTATGTCTGCTCATTTCAAATGGGAGAGCTCACCAAGGATAGAAAAGGCTGTACAAGTCACATTATCTGGGACTAAAACGTTCTTGGTTTAGTCTTGAAACACCTGGTCCCAGAGTAGAACTTGAACCTCTTGCTAAAGTATCTGGTGTCTGCTTTTCAAGATGTCAGCTGCAAATTTGTTTCTTTGTGTGATGATCATCTTCTCAGTGATGAATATGAGATGTTCAGGCCCTTTCCGTCAGTGATCTGATATGATGCCCTCTATAAAAGGTTTCCTTGCAAGCCCTCTTTATAAATTCCTTCAAAAGTTTATTTCTATTGATTAGTATAAAAAGAGACATAAACAAGACAGATCCTTCAAAGGATTCTCAAGTTATTGTTGATAGTTGGCAGACACAAAAAACCAGCCATCTTCATATACAGGCTGTTTAAAAGTTTGACAAGTTGTGTCAACACACATTCAGAGCTTCTGAAACATAGGCATCATCTTTAATTAGAACACATCCCCAGAACGGAGCTGATGAGTTCACAGAGACATTTACCAAATGACATCTCCCCGCCTTTATCAAGGGCTATGCCATTGTGGAAATATCACATCGGATGTGGCCCTCGCTGTAGTGGTCCCACAGTACTACTAACACAAAGGATTCTTAAGATTCAAGCAGTAGGAAGGGGTGAGTATGGTGCTTGTCAAAATATGGTTAAAAGTGGTCCTAGAGTCCAAACGGGTGGTTCTCAGTGGAGGAGGTTTGTGGTTGGGAAGGAGCTGAAGTGGTGTTGGGCACGCTTAATTTTAGTGCACGCTGAGTATGAGAGAAGATGGAATATGTATGCAGCCGCTGTGGGGTACCGCAGAAGGAGAAACATACCCAATCTGGAGTGATATGCTTCATGTGCATACACCATGTGAACATTCACATGAGTCACCCACCGTGATGAACTCCTGTTCTAAGCAAATAACTGCTCCTTTTTTTTGTGGATGCTGAAGTGGATCGGAATGCTAGACATAATCTAGCAGAGAGAAAATGGGGGACTTGTTTGATACCACGTTTCGGTATTAGTCATGACTCCCAGCTGAGACCTCCAAAAGCGATTCTAAGTATTCCTTGCCTATTTCAGGGCAAAGCCTGACAGGTGAGTTTGAGTTGCCGCTACACCACCTGTTTGTGACAGGAGCATTCCACCTCGGCTCTGCTCCGCTCCGCAGGAGGTTTGTGTTGGCAGGTGGCACCTAGTAGCTGGGAGGCAGTTTAATGAGCAGCTTGGTACAGTTTTCAGCTGCTAGTTAGTAGCTCCTGCTCACACACAGTTAGCGACTGTAACCATGTGAAATGTTTCTATGTGTGATAACACACCAAAAGCAGATTCAAGTTCTGCATGATAGCAAGCATGAATGAGCTCATGTCAGAATCAATTTGCATGAGGAGAGACATGCCTTCAGTGTAATGAAGCGGCGCTCCCCACAGATCGAAGGTTCCCACTACGTGAGGGCAGCGACATTGCACTCCGTATGAACCATCCTTCTGTGTTGTCTTTTGTTGCTTCGTTTATAGTTTGGTAGAGCTTTGGTGCCAGCCCCTACTCCGGTAAGCAGAAGTTTGAGTGACACCCGTTATGTCACTCAAAGATAAATCCCTCGAGTTTGCTTTGCTCAGCTCTGTTTGCTGAGGCTTTATTGGCACGGCCAGCTTACTAGTGCGTTAGCCGAGCTTTCATACACAAGGCGTGTCAGATCCCTATTAAACATCTGGGTCGTCTTAATCAAAGGCTCATTTGTGGCTGTACTGTCCAGCCTCAGGAGCAGAGTAAAGCTTTGGTAAAGGGTCGCAGCCTTTTCCTTGGTTTCCGCTGATATTCCCTCCGGACCGTGAGCCGTTACCAGCCACAACAATCAATATACGTGTGAAAAGAGGAAGACCAACGGGGAGTTTTGAATCATGAGTAGTAGCACTTAGGTTTATTTCTTGTCAGCTTAAGCAAGATTGATATGAGCAACTCCAGTGCTGACTTGTGAATACCCAGGCATGATTTTAAAGTGATTGGAACAATCAGGTGATTGGCCATATGCAATTGTAAGTGGCCTTAGTATTTTCTGTGTTGCCAAAAAACGGCAATTTAATAAACTACATTTAAGAATAGATCTCTTTTATTTACATTTACATTAAAAAAACATATTGTGTTTTTAGCTATTTGGCAGCTAACATTTCTGGAAAGGAAATGGATTCAAGGGAAAATTCTGTGAGTTCGTGCTTCTGAGGGGAGTGTATGAAAAACTGTGATGTACAATGAATCAATGCTTTGCTTTGTCAGAAAAGGGGTTTTGTTAGTTTCCAGCACATACCAGTGAAAATGAAGGGCTTACACCATTATCCTTTCAGCCAGTTTGATGTAATTATGGATATTTTCAGTCAGTTTTACTTATTATTAGTGTAATACTGAAAATGGTGTATTAATTTCTGAAGTGCTGCTTTTTGGAATATATAGCATTCACCATGTGGTACTTGCATTGTGTACATAGAGGGGCAGTATTCCTCTTTGAAGCACTATCTGTTCCAAAAGTATCTTACATCATTGTTTTGGTAATTTCCTATACGAATGAAACAATTCTAGTATCTTTGGTGGTTTTGGTTTTATATTTAACATGCCAGATTTCTGTGTACTTGCTCTGAAACTTAAGTGTGCAGGGGTGCGGGGGGGAATTATTCAAGAACAGAGTACTATTTCTGCTTCTCCTAAATAGTCCTCTGGGGAAGACTGCATGTGTTGTATGTTACCTGTAAAACTTGTTACAGAGAATTCCCTGTGCATTTAACAGATGAAATACTTACAAGGAAAGCTATCAGACACTACAATTGCACTGTATGTCCCTTGTTCTTATACATTTACTTTAATACCCTGTGCCTTCAGTTTGGTCTGATAGTACGGGCTTTCTTACATTCTTGTGTTATGTTAGCCTTTATAATGAATTGTTTTGCTCGACTAGCAGTAGAATACAGCCATTGGTTACTAAAAAGTGCTGTAGTGCTGTTAATGGACTTCAGACAAACAAGAACCATCTAATTGTTGATATACTGTTTGATTAATATAACTCGAAGTGATACATTAAAATATCATTACTGTAAACACTGTATTCCATTTCAGTCTCAAGTTCATCTTTCGTTTCTGTAGGCTATTCATTCTGTCGCTTGGCATCATGAAGGGAAACAGTTCATGTGCAGTCACTCTGATGGCAGCTTGACCCTATGGAATCTGAAAAGTCCTAACAGACCATTCCAGACCACAATTCCACATGGTAATTTTGATATTTAAAATGTATAACTAAGAAATGATACAATATTCCCCATGCTGTTGGCTAATTTCTCTGTTTAATTTTTTTTTTACTGTAGCCCAGATCCAGAGTTGCTTCTTGCATAAATATTTTCATCTGCAAAGTAGCTGCAAAATATTATAAAAATCAGAGATTAATTTTGATCAAATTTTTTTTAAACTAGTGTCATAAATAACTCTTACTGGTTAATATTGCTCTAATGTCTTCTTTTATTGAATTCATCTTAAGAGTCTGTTGCTGGTCTTCGTCACCCTCAGGCTATGGGATTTCCACATTTCTTTCTTCTATATTTTGTACTTCTGTTCTTGTATGTGCAATTTTCAGAAGTAATACATTTTGTACAAAGCACTGTGTTGCTTGTTATAGAGGTGGTACAAGGCTTCCCAAGTCACTACAATGGAGAATTTTAAGGAGCCATGTTAAGAAGTGGCTGAATCTTTTATGGCTGGGACTTTATAATCCATTGCTTCCTATAAATGAGGTAAAAAGATATTGACTGTCTTGCAAATCAATACATGACCAAGAAACCTGACTGAGTGGACAGGGAGGAAGAAGGGGAAGGCAAGATCGTGTAGCCCAGAAGAGTTTTAGCATTTTCTTACATTTCCTAATTGTTTTTATTTTATCATTTTTAGTCACAGAACTGTGCTTTAGGTCAGAAAGGACCTCTTAGAGGTCATCTAGTCTAACCCCTGGCTCAAACCAGGCCT
>JAVJGJ010000057.1:2793956-2805022 GCA_035590215.1 Microhierax caerulescens | reverse complement strand
AAAGATAGAGCTTTAATTGATGACATTAAAATGTTACTAAGCTTCAAAAGCCTTAATTGATAGTATAAAAACATTCATTAAGCCTTAAAAGCCTTAAGTGCTACACATTTTTGTTCCTTTTGTGAGTTGTATTGCTTTTTGCAGGAAGATGTTGTCTGCTGCTGGGTTTAAATATTAACCAGGCAAGATTCATCAGAAGTAGTTGTGATCTCTGTACTCTTTCTGTTTGTTTAGGAGTGGCCTATCAGTGGTGGAGCATGGAACCTCGGAGCTCAGACATATCCTGAAATCATTATTACAGGGTGAGAATGAAACTGAGGATTGGTACCTTTAAAATGTTAGTGTCTACAGCTTTTGATTGCAGGTTAGCTATAGCTAAGAGTTGACCCTTCACAGAGTATGCATATCCTGCCCTCTTCATTTGAGGTACGTAGTTTTTTTGCTTGTGCAGAGTCACCACAGAAATCCCCATTTGCTCTAGAAAATAAACTTTATATTTGGGGATGAAATACCATTAAGAATTATCATTTGAGGCCCCAGTGTTAGACAGCGATTCTATATACTTGTGAAGGTGAGGTCTTTGGAAAGGAGAATCCATTGCAAGCGAAACAAAGTTACCCTCTGTCCTTTCAACATCCCTTTTACGTGGCTTTTTTAGAGTGTGAAGGCTTGAGGCTGGCCCACTGCAAAGCCAAAAGTGCTGTAACTTGGTGCTGTCAATAGCATGGGAATTAATTTCTTGGTGTTGCAATCTTAAAGTTCGTTGGGGGCTTAGTTCTTTGTAGGAAATGCATGAAAAAGTGTTTTATTAACTGAACAAAAATAATAACAAAATATTTTCTTATGTTTAGTATATATATAATTATATATTGTCAGTAAGACATGGAGAGTTACCACATGAGCAAAACACAGGTTTTCTGCTTATGTTTATCACTCACTGAAAGTAGAAGATGTTTTAGAATTGCATCTTGTTTTAACACATTTAATTTTTATATTTTTTTAAGCCATGCAGATGGATCAGTAAAGTTTTGGGATGCTTCTGCCAGTAAGTTTCTGAAGTTTGCTTTTATATAATATTGACAAATCACACGCGCATATATATATATATATATGTATGTATAAAAATAAAAAAGCACATGACAGCTAACAGTATGAGTAGTAATACCTGAGATGATATAATTGGGAATAATGAGGTTAAATTAAGCAATTTTTTATTAAATTAGGGAAATAAACACTGCTAATGAGAAACATTAGACAGAAAAGGGTGGAAGTCTTTAAGCGGAATAAAATCTCCAGCTCCAATATACCAAAACCTATGAAGGATGGCATGTTGGTAAAAAATCCCTAGAACATGATCTTCTTGTTGTATAAAAGAGTGGGCTCAGTTTGATCTAATATTGTCACGTCTCTTCTGTTCTGAGTACAATACAGACTTTTTTACAGCTATGTAAAAATAAAATACAGTAATACATCTTGATATATGTCTAACCTGGTGAGGGTGGATAAGACCTAAATCTTTTCTTCTCCAGTCTCAAGTTCCAAGAAATAATTGGGAAGAATTTCCATTAATTTGAGCAGGAAAAAGTTTCTGAAAATACTTGTTCCATACATTCTTGCTCTAACTACAAATACTAAACCCCAGCATTTTCCTCTGGTTCAAATATTCTGGTTCAAATAGTGTGACTGTGGTTCACAGAAGTCTTGTATTCTGCCTCTTCTGTGGTACAGGGATGTCTGGGTAGAACATATGAGGTATCAGTCTCTTAAAGAGTGTTAAAGAACCTCTATGAAGTGTTAGGCATAGGGGGATTTAATTTGACCCTAATACCCCATCTATAATGGTCGCCAGGGACACGGAGTATGCAAAACTACCTGCTAGTTCCACGTTGTGCCACAGAATTGTAATGGTTAATACTGCTAACATTTCCAGCCAAATATGGGGAATGTTTACAACTTTTTAATGTCAGCTGAACCTGGTGACTTTGTCAGGTAGTTTTCTTTTTGCCTAATACCAAATATTTTCACTCATCAGGGTGGACAAGGAGAAAATGAGGATTTCCAAAGCCTCACCTCGCAAAGGAGTTTTACATAAGCATGTCAATTGAACACGACAATAAGTTGGTTTTTTATTATAGAATTTTATTATATAATTTGTCTGTTTGGAAATGGCGGAGAACCAGATACATGCAGCTTAGAGTTTACATCTTCCAGTATTATCAGGTTGTGGTAAACAGCAGAAAGGAAAAAATTCAAATGAGGTCAACAGGAGTTTTATCTGCAAAGACAGAAGTTTGAGAGCACTTTAATATGAACAAAAATAGGATAATGACTTTTAGAGAAGTAGGGAGGCATTAGACCTTGTCTTGTGCATATTTCATTACTTACGCTTTTGACAACAATGTGCAAATACAGGCATTAAAGTTCAGGTGAAACAATACAGACTGTTGCAAGACCCCAAAGCTTTTAGCGTATAGCCTGCACAGGAACCAGCGTGCTAATTGTTGTGTCTCTAAGCAGAATGGGGAAAAGGGAAAAACTTATAGGGAATATAAACATAACCCACTAATGAATCTATTAGCTGCTGCAATAGGAATTTTTCTGAAAGGTAAAAGCCTAGATGATCGTGAATATTCACAATCCCTTCAACAGTAATGGTATTTTCAGTGCATCTCTTATGTCCTGGTCTTAGTCCTGCTTTTCAGGGCATGTACTGCATTACTGGTACCATACTTGGTACGTCATATTTACAAGGTTTTAATTATTACAAGGTTTTATTATTTACAAGGTCTTAACTTTTTTTTTTTTTAATAGAGTTCGAATTTCAATTGAGATTTCATTGCAAACAGAATATCCTGCTGGTATTTGAAGGCACAAAATACTGTGCTTCTAGTCATGTTTTAATTATGTCATTTTGTATCTGAAAGCATAGATTTGTGGGAAACAGGGAATAGCTAAGCCACTGAAACAGTTTTCCGAATGTATCTTTGCTCAAAAGCCATTGCTGTTTTTTATTTGCTCTTGTGCAGACGATGCTTAGTGATCCACAGAAGCACGGAGAGTCTCACCTTGAACTAATATCCTATGGTTCTGTAATTCTGACCCCAGTATGCATGGATCCGTGACATCTGATTTGAAGTGCCACTCCACATTTCCCAGTGGGACTAAGGGCTTCCTGAGGCCTCTTGCACTGCCACAGAAGCAGGCAGAATTATCTGTTCATCACAGAAGCCCTGGCCTCTGTAATTTGTGAAAATGTGGTAGAATTTATGCTAAAGCTTTTTATAAATATACAAAAAAATATATGCTGAAACTCCTGGAGTATATCTGCAGTGCAAAATGAAAATGTCATTTTGCTGTGTTTGTCACCCTGTTACATAACTCAAACACTGTTCTTTCACCCTCTTGTTGCTCTTGTTACACAAGACGGCTAGGCTGATCTACCACAGTCACACTAACAGAAGTCGCAGCTTTGCCTTTATCTATATACACAATTTTATAGTTGATGCACCTGTCTGACTTTTTGTCTGACCTTATGCAGTTATTAATTAATGCCACTGATAAATTAATGTAAAAGTAAAAAACAGGGAGGACTGTCAATAAAATAAAATGAGGTTAATTATAATCCCTCCTTTAGTCCAGAATTCACTGCAGTGGAATTCTAGTCTTGACAAAGATTTTGGATATTAAGGTTTAATGTACAGGTATAAATACAGAAATAGTTCCTAGTCAAGAAATTAAAAATATTTTAGAACTCCCGTTCATTCAGAAAGTTTTTGTGTTACTCAGGCCACAAGAATACTTGCCTAATGTTTTCTCTTGAAATGTCATACAGTCTTTACATTCTGGCCAGACAATAACCTCAGACAAATGAAATCTTCGTTTCACATCTCATTTGGAAAATGGCAGCATTATCAGAGCCTCTTTAGAACATTGAGCATAAGCCTAATTATGGACATAATGGTTGATCTGTGACATCCTGGCCTAGAAAGAACTATTTCACAGACCAATATCTGTTTTGGATGAATTAAATATATATCCTATATATCCGATACTGTGTACCATAATAATACCTGTGTTGTGTAATACCCATCTTCTTCTCCACTTAGGCCTTCCTAAGAGTCTTTGTTCTGCCACAACTGAAAGGAAAGTGGGAACTGAGGAATTTTATAACTGATTTACTTCACGTTAGTTATTCTTATGTGTCTTAATGTATTCCAGTTACTCTACAGATGTTGTACAAATTAAAAACGTCAAAGGTCTTTGAAAAACAGAAAGTGGGAGAAGGAAAAGCAACAGCTGAGATTGTGGAAGAAGATCCTTTTGCTGTTCAGATGATGTGTTGGTGTCCTGAAAGCCGAATTTTCTGTGTGGCAGGAGTTTCTGCATATGTGGTTGTCTACAGGTTCAGCAAACATGAAGTGAATACTGAAATTGCAGTAAGTCCTTCAGAATTTTAATCTTACAAAAGAACATAATTTCTAAATCAAATTGCATTGCTGTGTCTGTGCTCATATACTTGAATAAAATTAATATCAGGCTGTATAAATACAAGTTTAGGGACATTCCATTTTAAAACTTTTGAGTGAAATCTTGATCCTACATAAGTTAGTGACAAAAATCTGAGTTTTCAGGAGCCAGCTCTCTAGTTTTTTGCTTCAATAGTAACCAACAGTACAGATTTCAGACATAGTTTTCTTTGAAGACTTTATGATGCAGTAAATCTCTGTTGTGTTTACCTGCTCTAAAAACAGTGACTGCTGTATGTTTTTATCAGATAATGTACATTGTGTACATACATACTAACACTCTTTTTAACTCAAGTATTTAATCTCTTTAAATTATGTTCATAGTTTTCTTTGAAGACTTTATGATGCAGTAAATCTCTGTTGTGTTTACCTGCTCTAAAAACAGTGACTGCTGTATGTTTTTATCAGATAATGTACATTGTGTACATACATAATAACACTCTTTTTAACTCAAGTATTTAATCTCTTTAAATTATGTTCATAGTGTCTGTACCACAAGGGGACCGAAAATTATCACTGGCTTTAAAAAAAATTGAGATTTATGTGTTTTTTCTGACGTTTGTTTCCCTAAAAATGGACACTATCTGTAATACCAGATTATTTATGGCTAAGCACTTGTTATTTCCCTAAGCTTTCTGTTGCTTTATCCTGTTCAAATACTCCTTTTTCTGTCTTCACATCTTAAGCAGTCACCTTATTTCAAATAGGATCACACAGTTCATGTTCTTTAACTGCACTGCAGTCACCTTGTACTTACCACTGTTGTACAGCAAGTCTGACTTTGGTTTAAAACTTGCATTTTTGCACAAGAGCCACAACCACTGCTAATAGCAATTGCTGAACTGCATTTATGATGTAAAACATTCTTCCTTAAGTCTGAAAAGTTTAACAGGAGTCTACTCTTAAAGCAAAGTCAAACTAAACATGACTGCCTCTCCTTCAGACTTCCCATTCTCTGGTGCTGGAGAACAGTTTGCAACTCAGCCACTCTCTTGCCAGAAAGTATTTCTGCATCTGCCAGCTCTCAACAAAGCCCAGGGGCTGACCCAACATTTCCCTTTCATTTTCCTCCATTTTTTCCAGTGGTTACAGTTCTTTTCCTTTTCACACTATTTTAATGTGCTTTAGAAAGTCTGTAGTTCTAGCCTGGCAAAAACGTGTCATTTTTGGCCTGTAGCCATGTGCCATCTGGTAAGGAAATTCATTACCTATAGCTGTTCTGCTGCTTTCCTCTCGTTTTTTTTCTCTCAGAGGCAATTATTAAACATATTGAACGTATCCTTTCAGTAAAGTTTTAAAACTAATGAACAGTAATTTCACATTACTGACCAGCTATGTATAATGCTGCTAAAATTATTACATTTCAGTATTCTCATATTGTTCCATAGCAAATGCACCTTATCTTTTATTACCTAACATTTTATTTCTTTATTTTCTGGTCTTCTACTCTTGTGGCTGAAGTGCATCAGAACTGGTATTTTCTAAAGTGTTATAATATGTGCAATTTAACAGTTTCTCAGATTTCATCAATAATTAAGAAGCATGTGTATGAGGAATTGTTCTCTGAAGAGTTACTTGAATATTATCGGATCTTGGTGGCATAGTCACTGAGTTCCCCTGGGTTTTGTGCATCCCTGAGATGGGCCTCATCTCTTGGTTTGCACATTTTTGCTGTAGGCATTCAAGTCCTCACTCTCAAAAGGTGAGGATTTATTTTTTTTTTTAGTAAAAAATACGGGAGTCTTTGTTAGAATATGTACCCAACTTTAGGCTGTCTGGCTTTGTCTATACTGAAATCTATAGGATTTCTTTGCTGTCTGAGGTGAGCCCAAGTTCTAGCATTTAGTGTCCTCCCTTCTCTAGCAGCCAGCCTGATTTCACCTTGAGTTCAGTACACAAATCCCAGCATTTTAGGGACCCCATGTTGATTTGACTGCCTGACATCATTGCTGTGGTTAATGGGAAGCTTGGAGGCTACTCAGAGGTTTCTCCATGTAGCAGGGAAGTCTGGTGATGAATATGCCCTTAGAGGCATAGGCTATGTCTGGGATTTCCTCAGTAGAAGTATTGTTTGCATCATTTCATATTGGAATCTGGAAGCAAGTAGTATGTGTGAGACAAACTCTGCTTTAATATCCAACCTTGGATTCATTGCCGTGCAGTTACGTAAAAAGCATTTGCTGCTGTTGTTTTCTCACCTGAATCCACTCCCTACGGTCTCAAAAGGATATCTAGGTATCTATTAAACATGATCACTTTCTCAGTGGTCAGTCTTTCCTCGGTGAAGCTTCTCTTCAAAGCTCTTGGGAAGAACTGTAGGAAAAAAAAATTATACTGGCTTGAATGTAGAAAGGAGAATTAATGAGCCTAGTGATGGGATCCTCCAAAAAGATCTTTACCATGTGCCAAAATAAATTAGTGCAACAGTTCTGTACCCCTTTCAAGGTCCAGTCAAAGTAGGGACCAAAGCATAAAAAAAAATCCAGAATCATGTTATTAGCCTAAATTTTTCCTTCTCTCTGCAAATGAAGAATAGCTACAATTTAACAAAATTAATTTTAGTAGAAAAAGGAAGACAGAGAAAAACATCCAAAGAAGAATGATGCATTTCTAACATGGCAAGCAGAAGAGCGTGCTCTTCAACAGTTACTCCAGTCCTGCATGAAGATTAAACAGCATTATAAATTGTTTCAGGCAGCAGCAATTACTTCCAGGAGATGAGTTTTTCCTGAACTCAGTATTTCACTCATTAGTCTTTGAAAGCAAATGTTGTCCATAGGTTTCTTTAGCTGAATCAGGCAAAAAACGTCCAAGGATTTTGCAAGGAGAAAACAAAAGTGAAATTCTGAGAAAGGACCCTTTCTCTTCTAGTTGAGCAGAATTGTTTCTTTCTGAAGTGTAATGTGTTTTAACACAATGGCTTAGAAATAGGAGAGCCTTCAGTGCTGACCTTTATCTCCTGATTCTTATAAAATCTAGGTATTTTCTTAGTCTCTGATCTGGTACAGATGATGTCTCAGTGAGAGATCACTAACGAAGATGGAGTTTGCAGTGTCCACATCTGCAATTGCTTCTGATCTCTTCAAAGTACCAGAACTGAAATTAATATTCATTTCATAATCCCAAGACCTTATCTCTTTGAGGTCTCCACCTTGGATTTTATTCTTTTCAAAGTGAGCATCTCTTTGGACAATTTGTGAGGTAGAAAGAATTGCCCCATATATACTGTGATTCTTTGAGATGATTACTTGTATAGATTTGAGCTCCCTGTCCAGTTTCCCCAGCGTTTTGGAGTCCCCAGTTAAGGAGAACCATTATCTCTGTTTTGTCAGATTTCCTGGCCCCCACCTACGGGAAAATGAGGTTTGTTCATCAGTACTGCCCACGCTGTCAGGTTTCTGCACACTGGCTACAACATAGCTTGTAGAGACTGCTGTACTAGCAATAAGGAGGTGGAGTTTTTAATGAATTTGGAAAAGGTAACAGGCCATAGGCAGATAATTTTCATTACATTTATCCTGAATTATGCCTTCTTACACCAAAATATTATTTATTTGGGGCTCAGTGATTATCTTCTCTTTTTGTAATAAACTCTGGAAAACTATATTCTTGCCTTTCACTGACGATGAAAGCCTTGACTGAGTCAGCACTGGAAGAACATACCTATGTATTTCTCCATCGGTGTAGAGCAGACTGGTTCCTATCTGGAGTTGCTGTCAGGCTGTATAAATAACAAGTGACAGCATTCTTTGCCTGCTGAGAAATGATAATGAGAAATGATAATGAGAAATGATAATGAGAAATGAGGGGGGGTATTTTTTAAAAAAGGCTTACTGATATTTATTTGAAATTAACAGAACTTTCAGCAGCTTTCTTTGTTAAATTATAACTTAGCTTTTTATTTATTTAAGTCATTAGAGGTACGACTTCAGTATGAAGTAGAAGATATCATTACTCCTGAACCAGAAATAATTCCTGCATTTCCAGATGCCTCTTCCCAGCTTCCTTCTTTAAAGAGCCTTTCAGGCAGTACCAACACTGTAGCATGTGAAGGAACGATGAAGGATAGTATCCCGTGTCTTAGGTAAGTCTATGCCATTGTTCAAACATTTATCTTTCTAAAAAAAAGCATTGCTGTTGTTGTACTAACAATCCATCAAGTATCAAGAAAAAGAGGTTAATTGTATGTATGCACCACAAAATGAGAAGAAACCAGAATATGGAACAAACAAAATAATTAAGGCAAAGTAGTGAACAAGGGATTTTAAAAGGCTAGAAGTAATTATGGGGAAGGTAAACTGTTATAGTAAAGGTTTGTAATTTTCCAGTATGATCTAGAAGTAAATCTTCATCTTTTACCCACAATTTTGAATGGAATACAAGCACCACAGAATAGATCAAGGCATGTATGAGGATTTTTTTTTTTTGAGTTCACAAAGAGACTTCCATAGACAAGACATGTGCAAAGCTTTTCCTTGGTTAATTAGTATAACGCTAAAATCTTTCTTAGTGAAGTATATGCATTTTATTGTATGTAAGAGGTGGAAACTGTGTTCATACAATTTTTAAAATATACAGTTATGAAACAGTTGCACTGTGTGGAAGTGTATATATGTTGAATCTTTAGAAAGAAGCAAATTGTTGTCTGCTAGAGTACACGTTGACACTGTTCGGAGTAGATTAATATATTCTTACTAATAAGGCAGATAAATTATGTGTTTGAATAGTTGCAAAACAGAATTCTGTACAAAGCTCTATAAACTATAATTTTCCAGCAATTATAGTGCACTGCTGATAACAATTGCCCTCATTTTAGTGAATTCATTATTATTTCAGTCTAATTGTTATTAAATATTTTAAATGCCTCAATTATTTCAAAAGCAGTTTAAATGAACATTGCCTGGCTTTGCAGATACTTTGGGCAGTTGAGCTCCTGAAAATAGGATTAGCATTTAAAAGCAATATCATGACATCGTTCTTGTGAAATTAACAGTATTTTTTGGCATCCAGTTCATTTGCCCACCTCATTCAGTCAGGCAGTCGAACCTCAGACCTCAGTTTAACCATTAATGTAAACCATGAAAATCAATAGAAATGGCAGAGAGAAGTTACTAAAAAAATCCCAATGTGAAATCTATTTATGATACTGAAATCAGCAAGACTGTAATTGATATTTCAGTGGCTAAGACTTTCCCTTAAGGGATTCTTATTTGATTTGGTCCGGGGAGGAGACAGATTGTTGATCTTGAAGGCAGGAAAGCTGTAATGACCTAGTAGAGGTTCTGCTGGTTAATTTTTAGAGGTTTGCTTTACTCCACATGATCTCACATTAATCTGGCCAACTGATTTTTGTCCCATTTTACACAAAGTAAATGTAAACTTATTTTGACAGAGAAGTATTTTTTCAAAGTAGAAGTAATTGTACCACTGGAACTGCTGGCATACTCCCTCTTACATTTATTTAAAACGTACTGTGTACATTCTTTTCAATAGGGAAAGGCATATATATGTCCACTCTTTTCCCCCAAAACTGGGTATACATTCCTTGTTCATCAAAAAACTTCTCTTCTAAGCAGAATTATGATGATAAAATGAATGTAGTGCTTGAAACACAGAAAACCCAGTAGAGACCTGGATGATGCTATTGACTTTATATGCAAGTCATTCAGGTGGACAGCAGTACAGAATCTAAGATAGAGTGGTAATAATGTAAAGCTACAGCCACCTACACATGCAGGGTGAGTGCACAGCCTCAACTATATTGATAATCCACATAAAATTTTACATGGAGACTAGCTTTTAATCTTGGTTCCATTGTGTTGATTTTCATATCTGCTTCTCAGCCTTGTTACAGCAAATAAGTGGCGCTCCACACTACATAATTTTTGCTAGTCAGAAGTCAGAATGACTGAACGTGTTTATGTGTCTGAATAGGTCCTAGAAAGAGGGTGACTGAAGGGGCTGAAGCAGAAAACTTGGCATTTTCTTGTAAATGTTACCAACTGAGGCAGGCAGCAGTGTGGAATAAATATTTTTCTTGCTTATTGTGGAAGATATTCTAATGAAATATGCAGCTATAATAACATAAGAAACTGATGTATTTGTGAGTCTGTATGCATATAAATATTTTTGATGTAAATACTGTCATCAAAAAGCTGTACCCAGAATGTAAGTCTTTGTTCCCAGACTTTTAGTATCATCCTAAAATTAGGTCAATCAGGGGTTTTGACAGTAGCTCCAAGTAGCTCCAAAATGATAACTGGGATTATCTCACAAAGAAAAGTAAAAAACCAAAACTTTGCAACAAACAAATTCAGTGTAGGATAACAAGAACATGTCAAGGAAATCACTGAAACTTAGGCATTTCTTCTGCACATACTCCTGTGGTCCCTTTATGTTTATAGTATCATAGAATGGGTTGGGTTGGAAGGGACCTTAAAGATCCCTAGTTCCAGCCCCCCCGCCACAGGCAGGGACACCTTCCACTAGACCAGGGTGCTCCAAGCCCCGTCCAACCTGGCCTTGAGCACTGCCAGGGAT
>JAVJGJ010000057.1:2774773-2793774 GCA_035590215.1 Microhierax caerulescens | reverse complement strand
GTACTGGAAGCTGCTCTAAGGTCTCCCCGGAGCCTTCCCTTCCCCAGGCTGAACAACCCCAACTCTCCCAGCCTGTCCCCAGAGGAGAGGGGCTCCAGCCCTCTGAGAATGTTCATGGCCTCCTCTGGACCTGCTCCAACAGCTCCCTGCCCTTCTTCTGTTGGGGGCCCCAGAGTGTATGAACACTTAAAAAAAAGCAGTCCAAAACAAGATGAAGAAGAACTGTATATCAACATTACCGTTCAAGTAAGATGGATAGTGAAGCCAGTGAAATAGCTCAGATATCCTTAAGGAGGAAGGTGTCACAGGAACATGGGAATGACAAACTGCATCATGTAATCTGAAACTGGTTTATGCCAGTCTTATGGTCTTTCACCAGCTATAACTTATTCTTATGCTTAGAGAAAATCCCTGTGAAATAACATCCATCTTACCAAAGAAGATCCTCGAATTTGCAGTGAAAAGTAGTTGTTTGCTTTTTTTGCTCAGGTAACAACAATCTGAAAGAAAAATTAGAAGGCGCTTCAAGTTCTCTAATTTTTTTCAGCATGTTGTTAAAAAACATTGGAAAAGTAATATAATAAAACATATTTTAGAAGATCAGAATTAATTCTGCAGCTATTGTCAGTCTCATGGTAGTTTGTTTAAAAGAAGAAAAGGACAAACTCATTGCCTTGACAGACATTTGTTGGAATTTACCAAAGCAGCATGTTTTGATGCTTGTGTTCCCCCGCATCATCAATTATCCATTAGAAAATATGGATGGAAAATATGTCTGCTCAGCTGAAAGCGCATTAGAGTTAAGTCTTGTTTCTTGGATCTCATCTACCTGTTCTATATTTTTTGTAACATTTTTAAGGGCAGGAGCTGAAAACTGAAAATGGGGTGCAAGGTGGAAACACCGTCACTAGTATGCCTCTCAGAGGCTTACCCACAGACATAAGAAGTGGAAGGGGCCCATCACAAAGATACTCTGGAGGACTATGTATATAAAACACTCAGCTTCTGCTTGCTGTGAAGTTTGTTTGAAAAGAATACCCTCTTCATCGTATGCAAATCTTGTTTGTAGTTTCAGTTTTCACCAGTCTCTAAAGACCGCTCTTCCTTAGCAGCTCGAGTTCACAGATGTTTGTCCCTTTGTCCTCACCATGAATACTCCTGGATAATCCAGGGCTTCGGGAAACTTATGGATAGTGTCACTTCAGAAATGCATATGGATATGTATCTTAGGAACAAAGGAAAGGGCAAAGCTTTAGTGCCAGCAGAAGAGGTAAGAAAGTGCAAACTTTCAGCAGAGGTTTGCTGTTAATAGGAAATGCAAAGCTGTTGCCCACTGTGGTGGGTTGACCTTGGCTGGCTGCCAGGTGCCCACCCAGCCACTCCGCCGCTCCCTGTCCTCAACAGGACAAGGGGAAGAAAATAAGATGAAAGAGCTTGTGGGTTGAGATAAAGACAAGGAGATCATTTACCAGTTACTGTCATAGGCAAAACAGACTCAAGTAGAGGAAAAGTAATTTCATTTACTGCCAGTTAAAATAGGGTTGGATGATGAGAAACAAACCCCAAAATTAAAACACCTGCCACCCACCTCCCTTTTTTCCCAATTTCACGCCTTCGTTCCCAGTTCTTCTACCTCCTCCACCCCAAGCACTGCAGGGCGATGGGGAATGGCGGTTGTGGTCAGCCCAATACAGTTACTCTGCCACTCCTTCCTCCTCACACTTTTCCCTGCTCTGGTGTGGGTCCCTCTTGCAGACTACAGACCTTCAGGATAAACCTGCTCTGGCATGGGCTTTCTACAAGGCACAGTTCCTTCAGGAACTTGCTGCACCCTCTTGCTCCACCATAAGGACCTCCAAGGGCTGTGGTGTGGATATCTGCCCCACCATGGTCCTCTCCACGGGCTGCAGGGGAATCTCTGCTCCCACACCTGGAGCACGACCTCCTCTCGTCCTCCTTCTCACACCTGGGTATCTGCAGGGCTGTTTCTCACATTTTTGTTCCTTCCTTCTTTTTTGCAGGCAGCATTTCCTGCCCTCTCTTAAATTTCTTTTCCCAGAGGTGTCACCAGCTTGTCTGAGGGGCTCAGCTGTGTCCTGCCAGGGGTCTGTGGCAGAGCCAGGTGGAACTGACTGCAGCGTGGGGGCCACCCCTGTAGCCCCCCACCCCACACTACCAAAACCTGGCCACACAACTCACGTACTTCTGCGGTCAGAGAGGGGAAAAGGTAGGAGCAGGTCAGGGTCATGAGGAGGAGAGGACATGTTTATGTCTTGGAGATTCAAGTGAAGGTCTCGTTCCTCATCCTGAAATGCTGCATATATTCTGCGGTGGTATCAAGATACGCGATACCCAGATATGTGACCCCATTTCCTCAGGTTTAATAGGTATACTGTGATAGGGCTATGGAGTTTGAGGAGGCTACGGGACCTGAGAAAGTTGCAGGTGATAAGGCATCCCACAGCTAACAGTGAACTGTTAAACTCTTGCACCAACTCCTGTTTCTGCTGCTTCCTCTCTTCAGGCTTCACACAACTGTGTATTAATTCCAACAAAGTGTCTTGTGCAACCCTACTGCACCATGTGCTTACTCTGGCTTGGTCAGCCTGCACTTCAGAAAGTCTTATCTCGCTACTGCCAGCCCTGCTTTTTGGCTCCCGTCGTTGTTTGGCATGCTGGAGTTGTAGCATATTGCTGTATCTCTTGCAGTCTGTCACCAGCCATGGGTAACAAGCTTTCTTGTGCAAGAGAATTAAAGTGGTTAATTTCTTGACTCTAACCAGGCAGATAAAGTGCTGTTCACCTCCGCTATTGACACATTGTCATGATGAGATTCCTTTCCAGTTTGGGTCAAGACTGTGGCTGTTGAGGGCTTTCTTTTTGCTCTTGTAACTGCAGCAACCCTGCATGGGGCAGGGAGGAGTGCTAGTCCAGACCGATGGTGTGAAGTCTGTTCTCACAGCTGGTCCTGCACAATCGGGGGAGAGGAAGGGGAGGCCAAGGAAAAACCATCCTACTTGCTGAACTCTGCTGTCGTGTCTTTCCTATGACAAGATCCAAGCCAAGTGTCTGATAATCGCCCCAGATCAATGGATATATAAGATCTGAACAGTACGACAGGCAAAAAAAAAATAGTGTGCCAAGCCACTGTAAAGAAAATGCATTTAGAAAGATAGATGAGGAATACCTTTCTTGTTAAGTGGTAAAAAAGGGAAAGCTTTGGCAAGGTTAGTGAACCCTCTCCAATAAAAATATAAGCAGTACAGCACAAACTGTATTACTGAAACAGTTAATTCAATAGAGTGTGAATATCTTTTGAAAAGGCAGTTATAGACAATGGGGGGGGGTGGCCAGGGGCCCCTGTGAGGAGCAGCTGGGGCTGCCCCAAGCCTGTTCCACTGGCTCCAACCCACCCACCACAGGGCACGGCTGGACCCCACAGCCAAAAGGATGGCTCCTCTGGGAAAACAAATTTAATAAAGGGCAAGGAACATTGCACAGCAGCTGTGAGAGAGAGAAACAAGAAAAAAGTATGTGGAACAGTCCTGCAGCCACTAAGGTGTGAGGAGGAGGTGGAGGTGCTCCAGGTGCCGGAGCAGACATTCCCCTGTAGCCCATGGAGGAGCCCATGGTGAGGCAGGCTGTCCCCCTTAGCCCATGGAGAGCCCGTGTCAGAGAAGGCTCCTGGCAGGAGCTGCAGCCGATGGAGAGGAGCCTGCTCAGGAGCAAGTTTTCTGGCTGAAGCTGTGGCCTGGGAGGACCCATGCTGGAGCGGTCTGTTCCTGAAGGACTGTGCCACCTGGGAGGGACCAACACTGGAGCAGGGGAAGAGTAGCAGACACAATGTTGTGGACTGATAGCCACCATCGTTCCCTGTCCCCGCTGTGCTGCTTGAGGTGAGGAAGGAGGTAGAGGAGTCAGGAGTAAAATTGAGCCTGGAAAGAAGGGGCGGGGTGGGGAGAGGGTATTTTTAGTTTTGTCTTTTCAAAGAATTTTTCTCTCGTACTTTATCTTTAATTGGCAATAAATGAAATCAGTTTGCCCCAAGTTAAGTCTGTTTTGCCTGTGATGGTAATTGGTAAGCAATATCCCTCTCCTATCTCGACCGGTGAGCTTTTTAATGTAATATTTTTACCCTTTCCTAATAGAGGAGGGGGAGTGAGAGAGCAGCTGGATGGGCACCTGGAAGCTGGCCAAGGTTAACCCACCACAAATATTAATGTCTTATTAAGAAAATGGTCCTTATGCCTTAAGAACTTTTCCAAAAATTATCTTCAAGTGCTTCTGCTGCTAACATTGAGCTGGAGATTTTTTCTCTTTGTTTCATAAGGTACTTCCATGTCCAGTCTTTTCCCACGCTCTAGGTCAGACCATAAAAGTGTGAGGAGTATCTCACAGTCTTCTGTTCCTTCATAACCTCTGCCAGAATTAGAGCACTTTTTGCTTTGTACATTGTTGGTTGTGTTACTGCAGTTATCTTGCTCAGAACTTTTGCCCTGGTGCCTTTCTGTGGTTACGTTTTACTACGTTTTACTTCAGCTTTCTGCATCTACCTTTAGTTTTCCAAGACTGCTGGTAGCCCTGTTTGCCACCAAGACCTCTATCCCAACAGATGCAGTCAGTGTAGCTACAAAAACCTGATAGCCTTGGTTATTGAATAAGAAGATTAAATACCCTCGCTTGCCTGTTTGCTTCCGAGTAGAAATTAGTTGGGTTTTTTTCCAATCTGATCCACCATCTTTTCAGGTATATGGGCCAGGGCTGCTTGGAAAGCTTGCTGAGTCACATCATAGTCACGTTTAGGAGATAGTCTGCATCATCAGTCATCAAAGATCTCTCTGTAAGATCCAGCACGCAGGATAATACTGTTTTAAGTTATTTATGGTAGAGATACATGCATAGAGAAGCACTTATAGCAGAGAGAAATATTATGTGCCAAAAACTGCAGTTCTTCACAATGTGTTGTCCATGTCTATATTAACTAGCTACACTCATTACTCTCCTGATTCTTAGTCTTTCTCTGGGTACTATTTTTTACAGGGTTAGAGGATTTTATGCGACAGACTGCCCTATTTTGGCTGTGTGCAGAGGGGTGCACACAGTATAAGCAGACTCACCATTTATAGCTACAGTGAAAATGCACTGGCTAGTGGGCTTTATGGCTAAATTACTATCTGCAGTGTGAATGTACGAATGAATTACATGAATACCTTAAAGTATTGCAGTTATTGCATAGTATCTTCTTCCGGTGTATCATCACGTTCAGTTATACTAGTCCAGAACACACATAAAGTAGTCAGTCATACAGAAGTGCTCATTTCTTACACTCGCCCTTAGTACGTACACCTGCACTACCTGCTTCTCAAGTCACTGAGCTTGCCATAACAGAACGTGAAGCAATGTTAATAAGGATATCAGATTTTATGTAGGAAGATTCATTCATTAAGACCAGATCACATATTAGGTGACTATACCCCTAAGAAGGAAACAGGACTTGTTTGCACTAGATGGACAAGTAGAATTGTCAAGTCCGTAAGTTTTGAATACACAGTGGGGATGACCGCTACAGAAAGGTGCATCTTCTCATCTGCTTTTGCCTCTGCATCTTTCTGTCATGCTTTACTTCAGAATAAGAAAGTTCTGAAAACACAGAAGTGTCCTGTTTCAAAGTTTCAGAAGGAAGTCTTTTAGGCTTTCTATTCAAGTTGATCACTCATGATGATTTTTTAAATGTGCATTATATAGCATAAGAAAATATTCTGACAAAGGAATATCAAAGCAAAATGATGAAGTAAAATTATTTTTATTGACCCCCACCTACATCTTCTCCAGAGTTTCTCCTCTAGGGAACATTGAAGTTTTCAGATTTGTTTCTACAACAGAAAGGAAAGTCAAAACCTGGAATTCCTCCAAAATATCCCTGTTCTGATTGGAACACCCAGTCTCAATGTATGGGTATACACACAGTGTGCTGCAAGGGCTGGGACTGCTCTGGACTTACTAAGGGTTGTGCTTCACTGGTATTTTCTCAAGAAAAGCAGTTGTTATTAATGGCCCAGTTTGCTTGTTCGTTTGTTTGTTCTTATTTTGTGCCTCCTCTTCTTAGTGTTAAGACTCGACCTGTTCGAATGCCTCCTGGATACCAAGCAGATCTTGTTATTCAGTTGGTGTGGGTGGATGGTGAGCCTCCACAACAGATTACCAGTCTTGCTGTAAACTCTGCTTACGGACTGTAAGTAACTCAAAATTAAGGTTGCGTTGATTTATTGTTTATTGCACTAAATGATGTATTTTCCAATTATACGTTGAAGTTTCCCACAGACAATTAAAAGTCAGAGTAGAAATAATCTAAAGTTGCTCTAACCCAGATTCTTGGGGAAAAATTATTTGAACTCATGTGAAGGTGGTAATATGAGAAGTTAAACTGCCATTCTTGACAATATTTTTACTGTTCCTATTTAAAAGACTTAAATCTTTTCACATTATTCTATCCATCCTTTCAAATAAAATCTAATTACCTTTCAAATCTGTAATTTTAAAAGTTATTTTGAAAGGATCACCAAGGTGAAATACATTTTATAGAGAATGGTGATGTGATTGTTAAATATCATTTATCACAACATCATGCCTTAGTTGGAAATTGTCTTCTGAGAACAGCATTTTTATGTCTGTACTAATGTGTTTGCAAGAGAATCAGTGACCTGAAACTGAAAACTGAGTAAGGAACATTCAAATGCTAGATTCTGTATAGAAATGCAAGTGGGCGCATCGGTATGTTTTTTTCCTAAGGTTCAATTCTCTCACTGGTGGTGGCTCAGATACATTAAAATGTTTTTCCCTGTAGAAGGTGTTACTCCAGTAAAAACTATAGGCTATAATGGGTGTTAGGTGTCTGACTCCTGCTGATTTTCAGTAAGTCACTTGATTCTCTTCAGAAACTTTCAGAAACTGTATGCAGAGCCTTTATTTGAGCAAAAAAAATTGTTGTTCGAGGGCTGTTTTGTTAAGTCTTTGGCCTTAATTTCCAGACAGTTTCCTGTTCATGATTCTCTAGAAGTTTCTTAAGTGTCACCATACCTAAATACTTCTGTCACTTGTGCAAATTCTTGTGTTTTGCCTCATTTGCTCCCTTGCAGGTCTCAGGCCTCAAGGCAGCACCTGACTTCAGAAATAATCACATCATTCTCCTGCTTGTGAAGTACCCTGACAGTTGCAGTTCTCCTGGTACTCATAGTGGTTGCCTAAACATACCTGATTCAATCAAATGCTCTAAATTGTTTCCTTTGCTAGGAGCAGTAATAGTTTAGAGGTCAGCCTGCTTTAAAACACCATATACTAAGTACTTGAGTGTATCAGAAATAAATGCATGTATCAATAAAATAGCCCAACTTGAAAGTTAAGCCTGAACTTAACTTTCCTACAAAAGCTAGGCCCAAGAAAGGCCTATTTCTTTAAATTCCTTCTGCAAAGTCTTTTCTCTCTCCCTCTCTCATCTCTCAACATTTTCCTTGGGCCTATGACAAGGTACAGACCCATCTTTCATTGAATTTTTGTTTAATACTTTACTTTTCTCCTGTTTTCTAACCTCACAACATGAAAAAGAAGCTGCCACTTCAGCATGAAGCTTGAGGATATGTCAGTTTTGCCATGCTAGTTGTAGTGTTCTTTGGGTCATCTTATGCTTTTTTTTTTTTTCCCTATAATAATCAGTTTAACTAGCAGGAAGGCATAGGTTGGTGTGTTCCAGTGTTCTTTTAATTACTTTGATTTCTGTAACTGTATGTTACAAATAATAGGAACATAGTGTCCCTAGTGTTGCTGCAGCCATGAAACAGGACTAAAATAAGATTAAAAAAAAAAACCACTTTATCCCCAGCAAAGATAAAAGACTTCAGACATTGTGAAACTTTATTTAATGTATTTTGTTTACTTTTAATGGTACCAAGCTACAAATTAGAAGTATCAACACTTGGGGTTTTTCTACTAAAATGATCAAAAAACTTCATTTTGTAATGAAAGTAGAAGAGAAACATTTACAAAATGCTTCAATTATGACTGAAGGTTATGACTACAAGGTTAAATACAATTAATACATGTTTTACTGTATGTTCTGTTGAAAATTGTCTCTGAAAATTTATTACCAGCTCATGTGATAAAAATTTTCAGCCAATCTACATATTAATTGTCAAGAAATGTCTGATGAGGATTTTATATTTCTGTGAAAGATACCCACAGAATAGAGCATCTCCTAGCAACTAATTCTATTCATCACTCAAAATTGAGAAATCATTATGCTTATTTTGCAGTTGATTTCATTAAGACTTGGATGCAAGCAATTTATCTTAAACCTTGTTAATAGTAACGTGTCTCTAGATTTTCTTATCATTCCTGAGAAGTGTTACAATATTAATGAGAAATTTCTGATTTTTCTTGGTAAAGTAACTTAGGTATAAGTAATATTATGTCCATGTATCTGTGTGAATTTAAAGAAGTCTAGAAAAATGCAGACCAGGAAGTGATGATCTGTTCTGTTAATTTGCTGACCAGAGAGTGAATGATCACTGGCTCTTTTTGTGACTCATATTTTCCAAATCTGATGTCTCAGGTTGATAATTTTCAAAATTATCAGATAGCTCTAGTTTTTGCTCCCTAAAGTATTAACAGATGAGGTTGACACTTGGTATTTTTATTCCTTTATTTTTCTTCTCCAGCTAGAACACAGGGATTTACGAATACAGGAATTGCTTTGCCATAGTAATCTTTTTTACTTCAATATCCTTTCTCTGACAATGCCTATTAACATATGCTTTAAAGCAAAATACAAGAATGCCAAAAACAAACAGCAAAATCTTTTTTTACTATTCTTTATCAGTCAATTTGTGTTAAGAAACATGAAGACGTATAAAACTTTGCACAATATGGTCTTCTGGCAAATGTGACAGAGTTCCTTATTGTCCCAGGAAAACTCTCTTTAAAAATTATTTTGTTCTTCTAGTAAGCAAAACAAGCTTTAGTAATTTCTGAAACAGATATTACTCTGTATTCATAAAATATGGAGTTTATTCCCCAGTGCACCTTATGATCTTTCCACATAAGCACAGATATTGCCAAATAAAAGTGGATTTGTACACACGTATATTAGTATATGGTGTATATTAGTAGCTGCTTAAGCTATAGATCAACGAAAATTCAATGGGGAAAAGGGTATGTTCATCATATTTCCATAGATGCTGTATGAAAGTCAGTATTAAGTCAAGGGTAGAAAAAACATGGTGTAGTAACAACCAGTAGAATTTGAGCCACTGTTATAGATGGTGCCTTAATTGTACAGTTTGACAAATAAGAAAAACTCACCTCATTTTTATCCTTTACCTTTTCTATTTGCTATATGTAACTCTCTTTTTTATAATGGAAGCAGAAGAAGAAAAGGTACAACAGAGGAAAATGTTCTGTCTACCCTGATTCCCCTTCCTCTATCTCATTACTTCTCTCTTACCTTACTGTTTTTCCACACACAAATTCGCATATCTCCTTTAAGATAATTTGGAGCTATATTAAGAAGAGTCAGGTGGAGGTGAGTGCACAGCTCACTTTTAGCGTGAACTGAATGCTTAAATATTTTGCAGGGCTTTGAACTGACCACCTTAACCCCTTCTTACATAAAATGATGAAACTTGATCACAAATTATTCTTAATCTGATTGAGCACGGTTTGAGATTTTGAGTTTCCTTGTGGCTGCACCTGCAATCTTTTCTATCTAGAAGTTAAAACTGCACTCTTGATAGAAAAGGAGAGACTTCTGTAAAATAATTGTCAGTATATAATTCCCTGCTTAAATCAATTCTCCAACAATGCAGTGTCAAGAGTTTGGCATATGGATCCTTTCAATAGTCGTACACTCTGTGAACTGATTTGTCATTGTTTAATTCAGAAATTATTCAGTTTTGCTTACCTATTTTAATATTACATCTTAAACAGGTTTAATGTTTTAGTGAGAATGTGAAGCAAAGATATATACTGCTGAGTTATATAGGTTTCCATATGCTATGGTTAACTTCAGATTTTCTCCCAATTCTTACATATAGACATGTTTAGCATCTGTTTTCTTCCTTTTCCCTTTTTTCTTCTTCTCCTCAGATAGATGCACTGTATTCTTCCTCCCCCCACCCCCACCCTCCACCCCTTCCAATCTGGGGAAAAAGCAAGGCCAGAAAACATTTTTGTGGGAGAGGGGGAGAAAGTGCTGCTGGTCCAGTGCTTCTTCCCACTTCCTGAAACTGGCGTCAGGAAATCAGTAGAAGCGATAGAGAAGAATCAGGCAGAATGCTTCAAAAGGGACTTCCTAGGCAAAAAAAAAAAGAAAGAAATTGTTCCATCTCTTTTTCCTTATAACAAGACTGCAGTCCAGATCTTAGGCAATCTCATACCAGTTTGGAGATCTTGATCAAACCACTATCAAAATGGCATGTGTCGAGGCATTGCAGAGGGGCAGAGACAGTTTTGGCCAAGCTGACAGAGTTGGTAGGAAATTTTATAACTACCTTTCATATTTGGGTTTCTCCACAGTACAGCTTAATAGATTTCATTTATTGTTTATATTTAGTTTAAAATTATTATTTATACAGGTAGTTGTATCTATATTTTAAGCTATATTTGTATTTTATATCGATGTATAACCTTTTTAAGATCTACGTCCAGATTTGTAGGCTTAATTTGGATCATTATGACTAGAATTACATTGTTCAGTAAAGCAATATTTAGATGTTATGGCAATGCGTTCAGCACAGAAGGTTAATTGAAAGTCTTTCTGGAAAGTCAACTGCTGTGCTTCAGGACACAATTTTGTAAATTCAGAATTAAAAATCTAAGAATTATAAAATGTAATCTTTGATAGTTTCTGAAGAAAACCTTTGTGCTGTATTCATAATAATAAATAATAATTATTTATTGTTTGCACCACTTAATTACATATTAGTAATACCTTTGGGGAACATTTCTTTTCTCAGAGTGGCATTTGGAAACTGCAATGGTTTGGCTGTTGTGGACTTTATGCAGAAGACAGTACTGCTGAGCATGGGAACCCTTGACCTATATGGATCAAGTGATCCGTACCAGCGTCAGCCCCGTTCACCTCGCAAAAGCAAGCAGTTTGCTGCAGGTAGGAAATAAATTATTGTGATTATGAGCCTGATATGTTCTTTGGTTCTTTTGCCTGTGGCTTTTTACAGTGCTTTTGAAATGCATGACTATTTGCCAGCCAATGGAGGTTTTGTAACTTGACAAAAGAAACCTGACATGCTTTAGGTACTGACACTTTCTCAGAAAGAAAATAGTTTATGAAGTTTGTTTTTGGGATGGAGGTCAGCAAGTGATTCCCTTAGCTGAGTCTATTTAAAAAAGTCTTAATGAGCAGAGCAGTAAATGGTTTTCTCTGGCAGTCGCTTGAAGTGTAGTCTGTGTGCTGTTTTCTTTCTGGTTTCAGTAAATTCATACCAATGGGTAAGACTTCAATTTAAACTTACTTGTCTCTTCTGCCAAGTGCTATTCATTGGTATTTGAAAAGGCAGTTGTGTTTGGCGAAGTGTTAACACCTGAGAGACATGTTGTGTAGGTAGCACAGGTAGTTCAAATAAGCCACTTTGTTAGTGAATTGAAGCTCTTGATAGAAACCTACTAAATCCAGGTGTACCCGATTTAAACATTTGATGCCAAAAGGATCACATTTGTAAGGCACAGCTATTATTACACATTGTATGTTAGAAATACTAGTCCATCAGTGTAGCTAAATTTTACCATACATTTTTGGTTATTGAAAAAATTCACTTGTCTGAGAAAAAAGTCAGAAGACCTTCTGTGTTTCAAGTCTTTTTACTCTACATATTCCATAGTAACTTACTAGAGTCAGACACAATTATGAAATGTGTTTTACATAGCTGTGAAGTTTTAGAATTTTATTTAAAAATCTGTTTGAAAATGTTGAGGTTTACATCTAACTGTAAAATAAAAAAGCAGCAGCTTATAGTGTGTTTACAGCATCAGCATGTTTGTCAGCAGACCCTGCACTAAATCATCAAATTATATTTCTCCATAAAGTCAATGGAAACTTTTTTAATTGGGAATATGTGTGTATACTCCAAACAGAAAGTAAAATTTAGAGAACAAAATATAAGTCTTCAGGCCCAATTCTATTCCTGAAAGACATTTATCTCACTTTCTAGGCACTTAATCATGGCAAGCTTAGTTCTCATCTGTGCCAAGTGTTAAAGATGTAAATTTGGCACAGCTGAGGAGAGAAGAGACAAGCAGCTTTAAGCTACCTTCAGCTTCTGTCTGATTCAGCCAGCCTCGCAGCAGCTCCCAAAGTAATTTGAGCAGCTAGCCACAAGCAAAATGCTGCAGTGGCCCTGTACAAAAGGTGGAGGGTAGCTGTTGTAGAAGTAGCTATTATCAGCACTGTACCACACAGGGCTTCACAGTGCTAGTGACAGCCTTGGCTGGTCTCTAAGGCAGCGTTCCAGCTGTGCAGTGCTGCTAGAATGGAGCCCGCTGGGGACAAGTGACCGCTACGAAGGAATCCGCACTTCTAAATTGCTTATAGAAACTATGCATCTAAAAAAAGCCTCAGCTGCTTTCTCACCATCCATCCCACATCTTTTACTTTTTTGATTTTTCTTGTTATATCTCCCAACTGGAAGGTAAGCATCTGCTGAAATTTCTTCACCTTGGCTGTTCTAGATGCTGGTTATGATTATCACTTCCTTTCACTTTAGACTGTTTTTTCTCTCTTTCCTCTGCCTGCTGCTGATGCTGGTGTACTGGCATGTTCCAAAGACAACTTTTGCATGCGTGGCCTGTCTAACTTTTATCCAGATTTAACGAAACGGATCCGTACTTCCTATCAGAGTAAGTTCTATGAAGGTTAGGCAAACAGCTTTCTCGTGATTGGACTATGCCTGAATTAAACCCGTGTGTTTGTGCTTTGTAATGTGTTTTGGTTAAACACATTCAGCATGCATGCAAACTTACTTCTGTGATGTCGACCATGCTTAATTTTTACAATTGTCTTTATTATGCAGATATTTCAGATCTGTTTTCTTCTTCCAAGACTCAATGAGAAAACCCCAGTGACTTATGTGGGGCAGACAGGGCCTTAGAAGTGATTTTTCAACAATGTTACTTTCTTGATGACAGTATCTTTCCTTGGTTTTATATTCATGTCAGTGTACATCCACTTATATGAAGCATTTCTTGTTTTGCAATGGCACTGCCTGGTTGTATTTATTAATTAATTCTTCCCTATTTTCAGAAAGTAATGTGGCTTAAAAGAGTACCAATTGGATTGGGTGCTGTGAAATTTAAAATTTTAATCTTGGTTTGGTACTTGAATATTTGGCTTTGAGGAACCATCCCATGCCTCTGATCTTTAATGGGGAATGTAAAACGGGAATAAAAATACATACATCAAAGAGAGCTGTGAAAATTAATGTTTTGAATATCTTTAAATTTTGAGTTATAGTGATACGCAATTTAAATATTGGTATTCATCACTGCAGAATGTAATGAGCAAAGCTATTATTAATTTTTCAAAAATTACTGTTCAACAGATGAGCTGTATGTATCTTAATTAACTGCAGTGCTTATATATAATTAGGTCTCCAGGATGCCTCTTATTCATCTCCTTTTACAGTGTTTTTCACAGAACAACTGGATAGCAATTTTAAGTTAAATACTTGGTATAGGCAAGAAAAAGGGGTGGCAGTTTTATCATCTCACATGAATACAGGATTGTGTAGTTATTAAAATAATTTGTACACTTGCACAAGAAAGTCTATTCTGTCTTTCTATATTGTTATCAATTGATTTCTGTGATTTTTATTTCACAATACTTCATAAAAGGTGGCCTGTTTAGTTGAACAACTAGTCCAGTTACAAATCCAGCAGTCCGTAAAAAGATTTGGTAGATAATATCTTAAAACTTTAGTCTGGTCTGGCTAATGTCAGGTGTGTAACAGAGAACCCGAGGGACAGACAGAAGTCAAAGGTTTGGGGGCTTTCCCCCACTGAAAAATTAATAAATTCTAAGACCAAAAATAACCAACTTTTTCATTCAAAAAGACAGACACAGAGCACAGATTTTTCATAGCAGAAAATGTATTACCTTGTTTCCAGCTTCAAACCCAAAATCAGAAAAGTCCACAAAATCTTTATGTATACATCGAAACTGAAGAAGTCTGACTCTTGTGCAAGATCATTAATAACTTAATTTCTTTCCTCAAAAATTATTTGGTTATTGCTTTTTCCATTTGATATTTATACAAGAGTATGTACTGTATGATCTGAAAGATGCACCAGGCAACAAGATAACAAGGCAAGAATATCGGAGACTGTAAAATATCTTGCTAAGTCATTCTCAAGTTATGTTTTGTTATATGTCTTATCTGAGTTAGGAGTTTTAAAAGGGGTATTGAGAATGGGTTTAGGATTTTGCATACAACTTTATCTCTTCTCGTAAAGGATGATGATGGGAAAAGAAAAAAAATGTGTAGTTGAAGCTGATATTAAGGGAAAAGCAGAAGCAGTCATGTGATAACATAAGCATTAAGTCTAAAGTTTTGAGGGTTATATAAATGAAAATGGAAGTTAATGGGAAAGCATATCAGAAGTTGATTCAATTAAGTAATGAACCAGGAAGATAATTTCATGAGGATTGCTTTGAGAAAATAAGACTTGCGGGCACTGAAGCCAAAGAAGAGATTATCAATGAGCAAAATACTTAGACTTTTTGTCAGTCATTTTTGAGGTGATTTACAGGAAGAAACAGTCTAGTTTAGTATTCAGCCTGAATCCGAGAGTTAAAGTGTGATGTCCCAAGGATGAAACCAGTATTGTGGATTAGAGTATCAGGGAAGACAGTGGTGCTGTCAGCTGCATTGAAGTAGCAAAGAGGATAGATAATTCAGCACAAAAAAGCAGTTTATCTTTGCAATGTTAAGTTCATGTCTGGACACTTGTGAGTAAATTTTAGAGAGACAGGATTACTACTTTAACTTGGATGGAAGTCATGTAGGTTAGAGATGCATATTTATGAATCATTAGGGTAAAAAAAGATATTTATTGCCCTGTTTATATGAGAGAATCTTCTCAAATACTGGGACAAAGAGATAAAGTATTGATGTTTCAGTCTGGGGTGCCTTGCAACTAAAGAGGGAAAGGGGGGGAAAAAAACAACAAGGAAAAGAAGCAATATGTTGGAGAGGTTTTCCGAAGGAAAGACAAAAATGCCCATGTCAAGGGCATCCAATATTCAAAGCACAGTGGTGAAATAATTGTTTCACATCCTAGCCAATAAATCTATAGAGAGCTTGATAAGAGTATTGTATACATGTGTAAGCTAGACTCAAAAGCAACTAGAGTAGACTCAGAGGATTAAGACAGCACATGCTCTGGTTTGGGAGGTGCAAGTGGGAAGCAAGAAGCAAGAAGGGAAGAATTAGAAGGAGAAATGTAATCAGTTCTAGGCATACATAACAGCAGAGACTGAAACCAAATTGTCCTAGTGGGGAAGTAATTTGAGGAAAGTAAGAGGTTAAGGTGAAGTAAGTGCAGAGCTGGAGGTGGCTTTCGGGTGTTGATGACCTGCTCCTTCTGATACAACAGCTGCTGGCAGCCACCTGCCTTTGTAGTGAGAATACGTGCCAAGCCAAATAAAATAAACTCTCTCTGCAGTAGTGCAGAACTGTGGTGGTGTTTGGTTGGGGTTCTTTTTTTCTTTTTCTCTTCAGTTGAAATAAAATTGTACCTAGTGCTAGATAACAACATATATTCAGATATTAAAACAAGTACATTTACTGCATCTACAGAGATCATGCTTGCAGCAGAATATAAAAATACCAATACCAACTTGTAAAAGCAATTTGCATCTCCTAGTAGAAATTCATACCATCTGTTGGTAAAACAAGAAAATAAATTTATGAAGCATCCAGAAAGTCAGCAAGTTTAAAAGGATGTTGATCTATTGGAAATAATTTTCAGAATGAAGAATTTTCAGTGAGATTTCCTTGTTCCTCTTTCAGGCCAGTCCCTTGATAGGATGTGAGCAAAAGTAACCTTGGTCTGACAGGAGGACATGAAAAACTGTGTTATGAATCATTAGCTACTAGTAATTGACACTTTAAATCACACCTGACAATACAGTAGAAGCTAATATAGGATGAGTTTTAAGTCGACAGCTATATTCTGAACTAACTGTCATTTCAAGGAACACATCATATTTAAACACAAGGAAAACAGTATGGAAATTCATTGTGAAGATGATGGATTAAGATTACACTGGGCTTATTTATTGTCTTGTGAATATTTATGGTAAATTATAATTCATTTATTTATAAGCAAAGATGTGCTGGCTTTGGGTGCTTTTAAGTAAATAATCAGTCTGAAGAATTTAATCAGAGATAGAAATCTAAAATTTCAAAACAATTTTAGATTATGAGTTCTTAAAAGTTGTTACGCCTTACTATAGACAGTATGGGTTTTTCGAACCCCTAATGATGAGGAAATGGAAATCACAGTAACCTTGAAAAGTATCCACGGGACATGGTGGGTGACCCTGCTTTAGCAGAGGGTTGGACTAGCTGATCTTCAGGGGTCCTTTCCAGCCCTGGCCATCCTCTGAAATGTCTTTTAAAGTGCTTTAATGCCTAATGTGATATAATTACATCTTGCAGGATTTTCCCATTTTTATAATTTGTTCAAATCAAAGCCCATTTCTCTATAACGTCAGTGGGTATATCTTCTCACAGGTGGTTGCTTACATGGCCAGTCTCAGTTATTTGCCTTTAGTTTTGCTGCTGTGTTTTCGCTCTACCTGGGCTCAAAATTTGCTGGCATGGGGGTTTTTGGCTAAAATCAGCTAAAATGTCTTGGGACACAGATTGGGCTTACAGAACATCAAAATGAAAAATGAAAATGTATTTGTAATCTAACTTCAGTAGCTGTTGCAGTCTCTCAAACATTCGAGGGAAGCTGAGTTGTGTGGAAATACACCGTGATAAATTATTGAAAAGATTTAGCTTGGTTTCCTTACAAAGGAGATGACAGTAGAAAATAAACAGTAGTACAAAGAAAAGCTTGAGAGTTGCCTTCCTCATCTCAAAGGGAAACAAAAGACAACATTTAATGGAATCAAAGGCAACACATAAAAATTGACAATTGTATGTTTATTCCTTTCAGTGAATGATGATAGTGCAATCCATGGCCATGTAACATCTTCGCAATTTAGAATTTAGTAAGATTAAAAGAGACTTTGGATACATGGGTGGATAACAATAAGTCATAATATTTCTGAGCAAGAAAGATTTATGGCAGGAGAAAATTTGCTTATTTGCTTAAGCAAATAGAAAAGAGATTGCTTGAGCAGATTAAGTGTCTGTGGTTAAGACAATGCCCTTGTGCAGGGCACATAGTACCACTTATGCTTAACAGGAGGACTTGCTGTATTTTTATTTTTTTTAAAAAAAAAGCAGCTGTTGGTGGTCATTGTTAGAGGTGATAGAGACTTGACAAGTCATTTAGATTTGTAGAGAAGTTCACATGTTCACCAGTTTTTGAATACCATAACATGAAATGTATCTTTACTGTTGTAAGTCGGAAAACTGTTGCCAAACATAAAGGGCTTGTGGTAGTCTCACAGTGGTTGCTCTTGGTTTTTCTGAACAGTGGTTTGGTACCTTTCATACTTAGTGGCACCATAATTTATACTGAGCTGTAATATCATTTCTGCAGTCTCACACACAAAAAAGAAACCATTTAGAAGCAAAATCTGACCTCGCATTTGACATTGTAACTATCACGAATAGTAACTGCACAAGGTTTAGAAGCATTTCATTAATCACATCATAAACATACTGTTAAAGTATTAGTATGTCAAATACTGCGTTTACAAAAGAAACTGTTTAATATTTAATTTTATTTATCCAAGACCTCTGATGTTATGCAAATGTGCCAAACTTGGTCCCACTGTTCCTTGCAGTTCTGCAGCAAAACCCAATTATGTCCCAAATCGCTAGGTGCATACAGAAACACCGGAGTTGGGTAGAAGACTTGATGTAAGAAAGCTCTATTAGCGTGGGTCCCTAAGTGGCTGCAATTCCTGAATTCAGTCATAACAGCAAAAATAACTGGACTCACAATTGACTGGAACAGAAAATTCCCTCACAGATTCTAAGTTGACTCAAGGATGCAAGAATGTTTCCTAAAAAAAAAAAAAAATACATCTTTGGTTTTCAACATTAATATCTAGATTATGATCTTTTCTTATTTAAAAATCGGGAGCAAAGATGTCTTTACTACTGACTTAATGGGCCAAATCAATGCTGCTGTTTTTCCAAAGCATGCTCAAAGTTGTTCTAAGCACTCACGCAGCTTGGTTAGCAGTAGGTTTTTAATCTGCTTTTTTGGACTCTGGATTCTTCCCATTTCTCGGAACAGTTCAAAATTTAAAAAATATTAAGGTCCCATTGTTTTCAATATGAAGAGAACAGCACTGGCCACCAAATAGTAGCAGATTTTTATTTATTTTTTTTTAACAAGAGTCTGTGAATTTTAGAGATGAGGATCTGTAAGCCTGAGGGTCCAGAAGCCATAAAAATTAAAATATGTCACATTGCAGGAGTCGTGGTGCCAGCTTAAAGCATATTGGAAGGTTGCGATAGGATGTGTGACTTGCAGGATACATATGCAGAGCATGTGTAAACACAGTGTAGGTATGACTGCCGTGCACGTCCGAATGCGGATTAATGCTCGTTAGGCTCTGACTGAGGGCTGAGGCCCCGTTGCTAGCAGATGGGTGCCTGGTGCTGGGCTGCCTGCCAGGCCCCAGTAGCATGAAGTGGCGGGGCTCCATAGAACAAGCGTGCACCATGGGGTACGCGGCCATGCCCAGTTTACCCACTCAGCAGTTAGCCCATGGTAAAGGACAGCATACGCTCCGCCTTGGGGGGGGG
>JAVJGJ010000057.1:2729279-2774673 GCA_035590215.1 Microhierax caerulescens | reverse complement strand
TCAGACTTCCCCCCCCCCCCCCCCAGCATGCCAAAAGGCACATTTAAACTTGTACGTGACCTGTGCCAAAGATGGAATCTTAGTTTGATCACAGAAACAAGCCCGAGCTTAAGCAGTATAAACTAATGTTGCTGTCTTCCACTGTAGACTGCTGAAAATGAGTTCCTCACAAGTATTTATAAACAGTGTATGAACTATCTTGTCCTAAAATTCTGTTATATTCAGATAGCATTACCATTGCCTCTGTGTGCTTTAATATGAACTATCTTGTGTGAATTCCTAGAGAAGCTCCTAATATTGCATAGTACCAGCAATAATTTTTTTTTTATTCACTTTCTTCTTTCACCAGTACCGGTTTTTGTTTGGTTTTTTTTTCCTCTTCTCCCTCTGATTTAAGGTCTCCTCCCTGCATTTTGCAGCAGTTGAAAGCATAGAGTTGTTGAGTTGTTTCACATCACGTTGACAGGGATGAATAAGTTTGATTCATATCACAGACATTTAAATTTTAAACTATATTTGCTTGTTTTCTCTTGTTAGGTACAGTCACTCTTTGTCTACCCTGAGGCACTCAGAAAACAAACCTGAGTTAACAAGAGGCATGATTTTTTTTAAACCAGACCTAAATTTCTGCAGTGACAGCCTGATAACTGCAGTTACCTGAAAATATTTCCCTCACATTTCACACCGTTTCTTTCTCCAAACTGACTTTAAAGTGCAGAATATCATCAACCAAATCAAGAAAGTTGAAGCATGCCCTGTTAGATTGTAACTTAACTTTTTAACTCCGTTTTTCAGGCCTGACTGAACTCAGTGACAGTCCAGTTTCCCTGGAGCTAGAGCGTTGCAAGTCTCCCACTTCAGGTAAAGGTGATTGGCTTCTCTTCCTGCAGTCTGTATAAGCCATTCATGTCATGCATCACTGTGTTTCATTAATCCCAAAGAAGTCAAGTGCATAGTTACAGTTCCAGAGAGAAGGAATTACTGGAGACGTGCTTATTACATAGCACAATAAAATCCTGAGTCTATTTACTTAAAGAAAAATTACATGTACATGATACATCTTGAGGCAAAGAGTATGAAAACATTTGAATTTACAACATGCAGGTATATTCCTGTGGCCTCCTATTATAGGCTTGTTTCTCTTGTTTTTTTGAAAGACTTTCTGACTTCTTTCTTTTCAGTAGGGAGTCCTTGTAATTTTATAGATATTTTATGCATATATGCATGCAGAGAAATTAGTTGAAAAACAGCAATGTGGAGATGGTAAATTTTAACCGTTAGAACTCACCAGTGGCGAAATGTGTAATTTATACTGGAAGCATAACCTCAAATAAAAATACTCACCAACCGCTTTAACCTAGCAGTGAAATCTTGGCCATTTAAAAATTTATAAATGTTTCCCATTTTACCCATAGTCCTTCAGAAGGTGGAGTTAATCTCATTCCTAGAGATTTTTTTTCCTGCAACTGTCTAGTCTGCATTAATCTCTTTAATGTGAGTTCATTGTCTTAAAAATCGTTGCTTAGAACTCTTTTCTAGTAGCTGACTTTTAAATGTGATGGAAAATAAGGAGGTATAGCTGTGATGCATTCATTTTGCTTGTGGTATGCATATCACACTTCTCCTTGTAGTTTGGTAAGTATTGATAGGTATTTTTTCCCTTAGTTTCAGTAACAAAATTCCACAAAGATGCTATTCAAATTCTCTGATACTGTTTCACGTATTTTACTTTATTATAACAGGACACATTAATCTTGAATGGAGGCCACTGATTAGTAACTTAGAAAAAGCTGACACTAATAAAAGTGTTTCTCTGGCGTGTCAAGACCTAAAACAAAATAGCTGTTTTGAAATACATGTTTTCTTGTACTATTTGCAACCAAATTCTGTAAACATGGTAATATCAAAGTGAAATATTGGTATAACGCTAGCTCAAACTCTTAAGCTGGGCCTCAAACTCATGATATGGGCTTTAAAATAAAACATATGATAACTCAGTATAATTAGACTATTGTGTGGCTAACTGGGATTCGTCTTTTCAATCCTCTCTCCAGAAAAGAGCTAGAAACAATTTTTTTCTGAAAACTAAGGGATCACTGACTTGGTAAACATCTGTGCATATGCTAAGTTCTGTGATGATGACTGTCTCCTATGTCACCTTACTTTCTCTGCAGTTAACTTCAATTTCTTATTCAGCTGTTGATCAGAAATACCTGTTTTAGATAAATTTAAGATAATTTGCTCCAAAATTTATTCTGCTTTTCTGTTTTGGAGATCATTCAGCAGGGAAAACATGGGATATTTATGAATGTTTCCTATTTTAGCCCTTCCATGTTGTTTTCCAAGCTATATTTGAAACTTCAAAATGTGAAATCAGGTGCAATTTTGTAGGCAGAAACTATTATTAGAATTAACTGCTTTTTAAAATAGAAGTTAATTTTACTGTGACTGATACTATTTTTCTTTTTCAAATTAATGCACAACTAAAATGACTTTGCTTTGGCATACCTTCTTCTAAAACTGGGCACAATCCAGTCTAGTCATCTGTGTGACCTAAGAACTTGTGGAACTACCTTGTGCTTATCAGCACAGGCTCGCAGCTCCATCAGCCTTTAGACTGGCTGACACTTCTTTCTCATAGAACACAACTTGCAGATCTGCATAGTTACAGGTTCGTCAGGCAGGATCCTTCTACTTCCAGTCCTGCCTTTGATCTATTCAACGATCATGGCACACAGGCTCTGTAACGGTGTGCTGTACTCTGTAGAGTCCCATGATAGCTGTGTTTGTAAAACCAGTGACCACAAGATAGGTCAAGACTTCATTCTCCAGTTCAGCGAAAACAGAAAGCACACTTGGCTGCTGAGTCAAGTGATTCAAGTTGCTGCTGAAGGAGGGTCCTACGGGGTACGGCTACATCACCAGCCGATGAGGTTGTAAAGACAGAAGGAACAAGGTTCGTTTTGTTGCAATTCGTTATGGTCACCAGGCCACAGCAATGTCTGTTCTTCACCTGGCAGTGAAGTTCGTGCCAGTTACCGGCCCCCCGTACAATATGTGTGCAAAGTGCAAACAAATGGCCTGAGGACACTAGTCGACACAACAAACACTACACACATGATGGCATGCCAGTAAGCATCTCCATGATGGCATGCCAGTAAGCATCTCCATCCTTAGTTCCATCAGAAGAGGAATGACTTGAGGAACAACATTGATGTGCCTACATGCATGCTTTGAGGCTCCAGGACAATGCTTAGCAAGAATCCCTCCGGCACGCTAATTGCCAACGTAGATGCAAACAGTTTTACATCTAAGAGTCATTAGTAACTTGGATTTCAGTTCCAGTCTGGCCCATAAGAGCAGTGTTGATAAAGGCTTCTTGGAGAACTTGAAAAATCTTCCTCCTCATCTCTTGGTCTGATCCTGAACATTGCTTAGCCTGCCTGAACCATCTTGATTTCACTGAAAAATACATTTTTCCTACATCCTACTGCTTGTCAGTGTTTAAACCTCTGACTAAGCTTCTGCGGAGCCAGCTCTATTGTTTCTTTTGTCCCCTGCCCCAAATCAGGATTAGGCATTTGTGTTCTATCACTGATAGGAGTGTTGGAGCACGGAGCAAGGGACTCCGTGCTGAAGGATGCTCCTTATTTTACATGCAGGGCTATTTTCTAACTTGGTACAAATCCAACTTCTTCCATTAAGCAATATTTTAAACTTGTTTCACAAGACAGTCTTTTCAGCTGTTCCTCCTGTTCTGTTTACTAAAGCATGGCTTTGCAGACAACATAATTGAAAAATCAGAATGCCGTTCTGTATGTCTTTCAGACTAGAACATGAAATTAAACCATTTGTTGAAAATCTTTGTAAAATTCATAGTGCCACACAGGGAATAGCAGCAAGTGAAGAAACACCAACCTTGCATTTTAAGAATGGTAGGCAGATGAGAACAATAATCTTCCTTAACCACTGGTATCTTAATTAAATTACTATTCAAATACTATATGGGTGGATTTCCAGTACTATACAGGAAGACAAAAAGTTAATAAAGCCATTTGAAAGATTCTGCTTATTTGTGAATATCTGAGTGGTGGTATTTCCACTATAAGTAAAATATATTCCAGATATAGCAACATCTATGGAATAACATTGGTAAAAATTGTGGAACAAAAACCCCTTTACAATAAAAACAAAAAAAACTTATATAAAGCATGTTTCATGAGACAGTGGTGCAGCATGGCATGCCATATAATGGTATTCGATTGGCTTAAAAAAACCTTCAGATCGTATAAAGAACAGTGGAGGCCAGGATTTTTCAATACCATTAGACTATTTTCTTCTTACTCATGCATGCCGTGTTCTTTTGATGGAGAAAGTCGAGCTGCATTTTAATCATTGTTTGTGATTTGGAGGTCAAAAGTTAGGGCTTTGTACTGCAGTCACTCTGCATACGTTCACGGTGGTGTCAGAGCTCAATAGCTCTAAACTGAAAAACATCTCTGAGGTGTTGTAAGCACTCCTCACGTGAATGGTGCTCTGTGGAATAACACAGTTAATGACTACATGATGTGTTACAGAAGAGCACCCATTCCAGTAAAGTTTACCTTTATTTTTATCATCTCATTAGGAAAACTTAATCAGGGGCTCTTTGGAATATAATATAAATAATTGCATAATATATATGTCCCTTTCTGCTTTAGCCACTTCCATGCAGCTTCATATGGAAGTAGTTGTGAATATACTGTGAGCACATGCAAATGCATCTTTGAGAGATCATTTCACTTTGTTGTGTAAGATGTGATGGACAATTTTGACTTTTTTTCCAAAGACCAGAAGGAAAGAACGTCATCAGTCCATGTATAGGAGAATGACTTCTCAAATGCATGTTCTAAACTGAAAGTGCATTTGTGTTTTTTTCTTAAGAAATCATTTTCACACTGGGGGCTCACGTCCAAAATGCTTTTAAATCTATAAAGCTTAGAGAAGGCTACGTAAAGAATTCTGCAGTTGATTCCCATGAGCTTTGGAACAGGTTCCTAATGGCAAGATTATGAGCTTTTATACAAACCATGATTTCCAAGCGCTGCTATCCTGGTTCATTCTGCTGATGAAATCTGCTGGGATTAGGCCCATGTCATGCCAAGCTTCTGCTTTCCTACATGAAATGTTTTTAAATAGCTTTGTTTCAAGAAGAATATTATTAAGTTTCTAAGAGTTGCTCTTTTTTTAATTTGTGAGTAACTACAAAGTAGCTGAAGAGATGTGGCTCAATTTGAACATTATATTCTCCTGGAAAACAAGCAAGAAAGTAAATATTTCAAAACATTTTTGTGTGTGGAAAACAAAGAATGTAATTTATTTTGAATCTTAATTATTGATAACACTGCCAGCATAACCATTTCTACTTATTTATATTAAAGTAAAAACAATGTTTGCTAGTCAGAAGGCAAATTAATCGTTAAAGGGAGGTTAGCTCCTGCGCTGTGAATACGAGGTGCATTTTATCACTTGTTCCAACATGTGAGGGGAGTTCTGATCAGATGAATTCGCTCTTGTTTAAGGTCTTGAGAAGGGATGTGTGTGTAGGAATTAGCAAGGAACAGGGTGCCGTGTGAGGTGGCAGAGGGGAGGAGATGGGGACCTGGGTTAGGGCCGTGGTGTTTGGTGCAGGGCTGCCCCCCGTGCAGCCCGTGGTGCGTGGCTCAGGCTTCGAGGGGGCTTGAGCTCGCCAGTGGGGTCCAGCAGTTCCTCTGGACTGGGGAGGCAGGAGCTAAGCAAGGGAGCAGGGTGGCTCTGGGGCAGTCACCAGGACTAAACATGGCCCGGTGGTTGCCAGGCAGGTCCAGGGACAGGGGAGGATGTCGGTCTGGGAGCCTGGGTCCGGGTCAGCAGGAGTGGCGAGGCACAGGAGTGGCAGCAACGTGGCAGGAACTGCAGCACAGGGCAGAGGGAGAGTCAGGGTCAGCTTGACAGTAGCTCCTACAGGAAAGTGCTGCTGAGGCCACCAAAGCAAACAGGCAGCCTGTACGCTGACAGCCCCAGCAGCCAAACCTCCAGGACCTTATTGTGTACCTTGTCCAACTGGGTAGCTAAATATTAGGCTCTTAAATCCATGTTTTAACAGTGGGGAACTGGGACTGCTATTCCAAAGTGTTGGGGAGGTGGAAGCTCCCTAATAGAAAAACAGCTCTATGAAGTCACCTTCATTATGAATAGTATCAATTCTATTCTCTGGCTACGGTCCTGCTGTAGTGGCTGAGGGAAACACCACCAAATTCATAGCCGCAAGCACGCGTTTGTCGGTTGTGCCTTGGTGTTCTCGATGAAGGACTGATAGGAGCCATATGGCTGTGAGATAGGACGTTGTCGGGTCTGGAGAGCTGGGTGCTCAGCTTAGCCAAGCTGCCAGACCGTACTTACTAACTCTGTCTGTGCCTCTTTCTCATCCCACAGTTGGATAACTTGACTTCTTACACGTTAAGATCTTTTGGGTAGGGGCTGTCTGGCCTTGCACTGTGGCATCACAATTTCTGCTGGCTGCCTCCAGCATGAATGCAAACAGATAATGGTAACAAACAACTTTCCTATCCTCTTTAATCTTTATACTCTGTCCTTAAATTAAACTGGTTTTCAAAAGCTCTTTATCAGCAAGATAGGATTACATGCATGATCCTCCTTTATAATAAATGTAGAGAGAGCAAAATATATACGATTTGGGTACTAAAAAAAGGTTACATAATAATATCCGCATTCTGGCCTGTTTAATAGTAAAAGGTTAGTTTTACCTATAAAAAAAAACCAACACAGCTTTAATCACAGTAAATCATGAAAGCAACCAGTTGCTCCTCTTGTTTTTTACCCTCAAAGGTATGGTCTATTGACGGGGGTCCACACTCTCTCCTAGTACAGTCATGTCCTACACCAAAAATTTCCAAATTTGGTGATGGAGATATCGGTAGGAGTGACTCCTGGCATCCTCAACTGTGCTTCCTTCATTTCCCCATCCTGTGTGTCTCCTTTGGCCCCCTGCTCACCACGTCCTCTATTCCAGCGCTGTACCCATAAACCAAGTCATCAGCTATATGCTCCTTTCCAGTCCTCAGCCGGTTCAGCATCCTCAGCCTGTTAGCTGGCAGCCTTCGGCGTGGTATGCCCGCTCTGACTGTGCACAGCTGTGGCAGCTCCCAAATCAAGCCTGTTTAGAGTCCTTCAGCGGAATCAGAAAGTGCATATTTTGCATGTGCTGTATGAGCATGCACACAAATAGCTGGGAGCTATTTCTGCCATCTTGCAGTTCAGACACACATACGGCAATTTGGGAACAGCTGTGCCGTATAACACAAGACATGTAATTCCTGTTGTACAGAAGCACCTGTAACATAGAAATAAAAGAGGTTAAACCACCAATTTGCAAAGCTCTAAGCCTCCGTGATGACAGCACTAATGAAGCTCCTGGTGCTATATGCAGCTAGGTTTTATAGCTCTGAAATACCCTAATCTAGATCCTAGTCTGTTAGTAAAGTGTCCTACAGTCCTCCTTAGGAATTGCTAATCCTTTTTCAGGGGGCTGGTTGAGCCAGATGTTGTCCTTCCTTTAAAAGGAGGTTTTATCACAAGCGATGCTTTTTTCTCTATAGCAAAGCCCTGATTTTTTTGGAGCAGTATCCTCCATCCAGCCTGCAAGAGCGTATGGCAGCTGCTCAGATAAACAGGATGGGTTTCAAAGGCTCTTCTGAAAATCAAGCTGCTGTTGGTGTGAGTGCTTAAAGTGGACATGGGAGCCTAACACTCAGTATCTAAATTAGAGAATTTTCACGTAGTAATGTTAGCGATGTATATTTTGATGTTGAGTTGATCTGAAGAGGTCTTTTCACCTTGTCCCGAAGCATCCAGTTAAAGTGACAGCTAGAAATGGGTTACTGGGAGGGCTATCCTTTCTGTGATATTTCAATAATATGTTCTGTCTCCATTACCTGTACAATATGCCTGCTCTTTTCCAAATGGTATCTTTAGGTATGGTACCGAAATGTTGCTCAAGAGCCTGAAGGGCTCTCCTGCTCTTCCCTGAAGAAAGAAAAAAAAGCATTTAATGTAGGTGTCAGCTGATATTTTCTTCTACCACATTGCAGGCTTTGTAGTTTATGACACCATGAAAGAATGAAGCAGAATTTCTTTTTAGGGGCTCTGTGACTTGAAATGGTAAGTGGCTGTTCTGGGCATCCTTCTGACCTAAAAGCTTATTAAATAGAAATGACAAAGGACTTGTTCCTTATATTCATATGTCCCTGTGTTCCTGTCACTGTGATACTTACCATGTGGGACTTTCTGTAGAAGTACAATAGTTAGCTGCCAAATACTTTATTGTTCGCTTCTAGTAACAGACAGTATGGGTAAGGGGCAAAAGCCAGAAAACAATGTGACCAAATACTGACTGAATGCAGAATGAAAGAACCATATTGGACATTAAGTCTTCTGAATAATTAATGAAAGATTTCTTAAGGCATTCTTTTAATAAACTTAATGCCATTTTGGCTGCTACAAGACATGCTTCATTTCAGTTCTCGGGTGTTCATTGTTTAAAAATGTGCTTGCATATAAGGAAACGAAAACACTTTTGAACAGAAGCAAAATCATAGTTTTCTTGCATAATTGGAACACAGCAGATAATTAAATTTTCAGTAATTTAAGTGTAATATTATGATGTCTAGATAACACCATGTTATATCCCAAAGCTGCTGTATTTCGTTTCTGTGCAATCTGTCTTCCTTTCCGTGATATTTCAGTGGTGTGTTCTGTCTCCATTACCTGTACAATATGCCCACTCTTCTTCAAATGGTATCTTGAGGTATGATGTCATCAGAACTCATAATTTCATTGCACCCTCTTATTAAATTGGTTTCCAGGTGTTTAAATATTTGTGATATGCTGCATAACCAGCATTTGCAATATTTGCCTTAATCACATTTGGTTTTTTTTTAATCATTCCTGTCATCACAAGGTAAGATATTGCAGCACACAGCCAAAGCTGTGTAAAGCACCATTCACTTCTTGAGAGCTGGAGTAATGTTTTTTCCAGTGCTTCTTTGTTCAGTTACATTTATTTTGCTGAATGGTGTACATGAAAATATTTAAACCGTAATTCTGCCTTTATATGCTGATTTTAAAATGTGCTACAAATTTGCAACATAGTGTTAAGCACAAGATGGCATGTTGTTGTCCCTCGCTCCTTTTTCTTTCTTACTTATTAACAACTGCCTTTCTCCTTTTTCTGTTGTTTCAGTTAAAGGATCAAGAAAGTTAAGTCTGCCAACAGATCTTAAGACTGATCTTGGTACGGTAGGCGAAAGCCAACAGCTTTAAACTTCCTTACATTCATTGGCAAAACATTTTACCAACTGATTCATGAGATAACACAATAACCTCGGAGGCTTTGTCTGAAAAGGCTTTCTAAAAACCACCTATTAACCCATACAGTTCTGTTGGCAGCTGTCTGCATTTTGCTTGTTGAATATTCATTTATTTCATGTAGATGTATTTTGTCAATCATTACACACTGTGTGTGTAACATTTTACTATGAAAAGGCTCCAGGACCTTTTGCCCACTTGAGCCGTTATAACTGGTTGTCAGTGATGTTTATCTGCCTATAAGACCCAATGCATGCACTAGTCTGTTTTCTTTATTTGATGTACAAATTCCAAGCCATGACAGTGATAAGACAGTAGAACATCTATAGTTTATAGTGTCTTTGAACTTCTGAGAAGTCAGATCAGAAATCAGCCATTCATGTCTCAGCCCTCTCCTTGAGACTTACCTCAGCCAACTGATAAGTACACAGTTTGCTGTTACCTTTTTCTCAACTCTTCTTTAATATTTCAGTGGAAATGCATAGTGAGAGCAAAAATTTCACCTCAAAAAACATAAAATGAAAATTCAGCATCTTGCCTAACCTAAAAATATTTGGGGTAGACCATGCCCTTTTAAATATCCATGTAAAGGGGATTGCTCCTGGCATTTGGGTTGGAATGTGTGGTTCACACAAAGAATTTTATACTTGTCTTTAAATATGCTCAGTCTCAAGAAGTCCTTTCTAGTTTTGCTCTCATGGGAAGTTTCTTCTGTAAGATGACTGAAAAAGCTGTGTAGCCATGCCTCGTTACTTTGAGTGTCTTTTTAGAGATAGAAATACAAGTTAGATTACATCCTTGCATAATGCAGCTGAACTTAATTTCTGTCACTAGGAATCATGTGCATGTATCAACCAACGCAGCACTGTTCCCCAAGGCAAAAGGCAGGGTAGTAAATGTGTCTTCCATGTTATAAATGACTGAGGAACTTGGAGAACTGCTAATAGCTCCTGATAAGGATTAAGTAAATAAATGTTTAAAAATCATTGGGAAATTCAGATTGTGCAGGTTTCATGTACAGAGGGATTTAGTTGAGATAACTTACTCCATCATTAACTGTGATGTTTAAGAAACTAGGAATGTAGGAATACACACACACAAAAAAAAAAAATAATTATAATGAACAACTGTAATACTCTTAATACTCCAAAAAGGTAAAAGGAATGATGTAGGCAGCTATAGACCTGTAAATTAATATTTATCACTAAATAATTGGGCAGCTATTAAGAGAGAAGGCAAATACTTAGACTACCAAAATAACCATAGGGTAGGACCTAAGGCTAAACCATATTCCACAGATCAGACTTCTTTTTAATAGTATTATTAAAAATATATCATCTTTAAGGATGCATAGCATGAAATAGATTTAGATCCTAAATCATAACAGAAGAAAAATACAAATTTGATCTGTGAAAGACTGGATTTATAGGTTTTCAGAAAAGCAAGAAACAAATTAGCTAGAAGCAGAGAGGGCTTTATTGGGTTTATAAAGAAGTTGCATATCAGAGGTTAAAACTGCATTATCATCAGCTTTCCTGTAATCATGCTGGGAGCTGGACAGTATTATAAGCATTAAAACCCCCAGGACTGGGGAGCAGGACAACTATGTACAAAAAGAAAGCTGTAAAAGTTAAATTCAGCCTAAGAGCATAGGAGGCATGATCGTCCATCTTAAATGTATGACATATGTAGGGAAGTTTGAAGATTAATGAAATACATAATCCTGTCTGTGATTTTGATTTCAGAACAGTCATGTTTCTACCATTCCTCTATTTACCTGTACTCATTACTTTTTAATACTGTAGAACAAGTTAAATATACAACTAAAAATAAGTGTAAGAAGGTCTGTTTCAAAATCTTGCAGAAACTAGTGGAACTCCATTAATTTCAAAAGCTTCAAACGCACCAAAAGGTATTATGAAAACTGTCACTTGAGCATTCTCTTTGTTGTTACTGCCACAGCTACTGGGGACTCTGTACTCACATTACCAAGAAGCCTGGTGGATTGCTAAGGATAAAGCATGTGGATGCAACATTCAGTGTATAAACTGGCAGATATTCATGGCTAATCAATGCAGAGGAATGTTTAAAAAAAACCCCACAATCCTGAAACAAAACAGAAAACTTGTCTCAGTTCTCCTTCCTGACTGTCTTTGAAGGGCAGAAGATTCCTGTTAATTATTCTAGCCATTAAAACTGTGCTAAATTATAGATTGCTTAGTTTACAACAGGCTGGAAAAAGCCCTTCATTTCCAACACAAGAAGCTAAATTTAAATAAGAGTTCCTGGAAAAGGCGATGAATAATGTCTGTGTTTCATTTCATTTACTTCTGCTCCAAAATACCCTGGCTACACTGGCAGGGCTCTTAGTGATTATTTAGCCACTGTTTGGCTGTTGCCTGAAATTGTACCCATAGTCTGAATAGTCAGGGGATAACAGTACTCTCTGGTCCACACTTTTTGTAAAGATACTCAGGGCACCGCTTCCAAATGGTAAGGTAGCGTATGTCCATCGCGTTGGCTCTGGCTCATAGCTTTTTACAGAGTGCTGATACATCACCTGCTCTCAGCACCAACTGCAGCTAGTTGGAAAATACTTTAGCATTTGGCAGCTTACAGTTCTGCTCCCTTCTTAGGATCTGGCTGATGTAATGTCCTTACTTTCATTTTGCTTTGAATTGTAATAGTAGAGATTAAGTAGAAATTAAATCTGTTTCAGGCGGAGGTTCTGCAAGTGGTGAAAATTGCTTGGGGAGTAGTTTGCTGGCATTTAAGGGAATAATCTGATGACTCGGGATGTTCTAGTTAAACCTTGTCAGGATTTTCATGACTTAAAGGTACTTTGGGACTCCATTTCGACCCTTGTATGACTGATAAAGTCGACCTCAGCATCTTTTTATTTCGATGTAGTGATTATTGTCTGCCCTTGCTGAAGAGCTTGTCCCCTGTGGATGCCATATCGCCACAGAGAAATGGGAGACTCTGCCATATGTGGGGATGGGTACCGCAGACCACAGCAGCCCCATGTTTATTCGAATTGGCCAGGAGGAGGACGTGACATTGCTGCTGCATATACTGTACAGTTTCCCTGTTATCCTTCAGAGGCAGTTCTGCATGACAATATCTTTATTTTTGAACCTAATACTCTTTCCCAAAGTTTTCTGAAAAGATCATCTAGATTTCCATGCATTGTTGCAGTGAAAGGAGTGATAGGGATAATCCTAATCTAATTTAATCAGGTGGAGAATCTGGGATATATCCAGACACATACCACTGCTTTAATATGAGAGTTTTCTAACTTTGCTTCACCAGTCGCTTGAAGTATCAGCTTGTAATTTTCTTTTCGGTAGTATTTCTGCTTATATTATTAAAAGCTTACAAAGTTTCCAGGTGATCAAGGGAGCTAGACAAAAGTCCTAACTAAAGGTGTAGATACTTGGTAACTGCTGAATTTTTTTAATTCCTGTGAACAGATGGTTTCACTGTACAAATTTATGCTATCACCTAGATATTATTAGCCAAAGAACAAAATAAAATGCAATTACAGACAGACATCTTCTGTTTCCTTTTGCTAAGCTGTGATCTTCAAATGATTAATATAATTTTCTATGCTTTCTGCAGATATTTATAAGCAATGAATGAATTCTTTACCAGGTCAGAGTTAATGTCTCCCATTTTATACAGCAGTGAAAAACTAGACAAAGTACCAAATAAGCTCGTTTTTTGCAAGGATTTGAGAAATGTCTTCTGATGCAGAGTCCAAAAACTTCAATTCTGAAAGTTGGCTTCATAGAATACGATTGTAGGGGTCAGACAATGCTTTGGTTCTAACCCTGCATTCCATTTTGTATGAAGTTTGTGGAATCCAGTTGTTCTTTCCTTAATGATTTATGCATATCATAATAGAATTATAATATGAAAACATCCATCATTCAATGCCTTTGCATTTCATTGCAAGGGTAGTGTCACTTCCTAGATGGTCCCAAACCTAATGAAACAGTACCCAGATATCGTTAGGAAGACCTAATTTTTATTTTAAGGATAAGCAGTGGGGTTACATCAATGCTTGCTTTACCCTTTCAAAGTATTTTACAGCAGACATTAGGCACTGGCAAAACTTTGAAGCTGTATTGGGCGAATTGGTAGATTTTAAATGGAAAGTTCTAGACTAGTTTTTCTGGATCTGTGATTCTGTTTACAATGCTAAGGAACGTGTCAGAAAATTTTAAATTATGTGAGTTGCTGTCTGATGTTTTTAGAAAAGGCAAATCAGACATCCAGCAGTAACAATGCTTTTCTTTATTTACTTGGCATTATACACTGAAAATTATGTGTCTTTTTACACGGAAAGGATTTTGTGGACTGTTCAGTGTGTGTGTTCTTCTAGAAGGGTAATTTCTATTCAATTTCATTCTGAAAATAGCAGCTAACTTGAGGAATCACTTAGAATTAAACTTGGAAGGGAGCTCTAGAGGCTGTCTAGGCCATCACCCTGCTCAAAGCAGGTCTGGTTGGATGGAGCAGGTAGGTCAGGACAGTGTCCAGTTGAGTCTCAGATGCCTCCAAGGACTGGCGGTCCACAACCTGTCTGAGCAACCTCTTCCAGTATTTGATCCTCTACACCAGAAAAAAGTTTTTCCTAACATTTAACCAGAATTTCCTCTGTTCCAAGTTGTGTCCTTTGCCTCTCATCTGATCACCGTGCCCTCTGAGAAGTGTTTGGCTCTATCTTCTCCACATAATTGGATCAGGTAGTTGCAGACAGCGATAAGGTCTCTCCTTGGTCTTAAGGTTGAAAAAAACCCAGTTCTGAGCCTCTCTCTCCTCTTACATCGTAAGTGCCAGTTCCCCTACCACAGTGTGGTGGACCCCTGCTGCACTCGTGCCTGTATGTGCATATTTTGTGTGTAATGGGGAGCCCAAAACTGGGCACAGGACGCAAGTGCCACAGAGCAGGGGACGAATACGTCCCCCGGGCTGCTGGCTGTGCTCTCACTGATTCAGCGAACCATGCGATTCGCCTTTTGTTGCTGCAAGTTTGGTTGCTATTAAGATGAAAAACATTGTGGGTTGGATGAAAGTCTTTTACAGAAATGGTTTTAAGCATTTGGCCTCTCTGCAATTTCACATTTTTCAGGTTTGTATGTTGATATTCTGTAGCTAGAACCCTACTAGACAAGAATCTCTTTCATCTGCTGAAGGTCAGGTGTATGATGGCACCAGTTTCTTCCTTAATTAAAGAAGAAAAGGTTTATGGTCAAAAATTTTTTAAAAGAGAAACTATATTAACAGATACATTAGCACCCTGCCAGTTCAAATAACAAGAAGAAAAAAAGAGCAACAAGAGCTGACCACCAGGTTAACTGCTGACTATTACAGCAGAGTAGGCATGTGCTGTGTGGTTATATTTCAAATGCCAAAAGGGGCTGTGTTATGACTTCTAATGCTTAGAGATTTTTAAAAAAAAAACAACCAACAAACAAACAAACAAAAACCTGATATGGGAGATTCAACAAGCAAATCATTTAAAGGGAAGGTAAGTGCTTAAAATTATCAAAATTATACCCTTACTAAAGTATTTATAAGTGATACATTTAAATGTAGTCACAAAAGAAAGGCAGTAAAATTTGTTAGCTGAAACGACAAAACAAGCAGTGAAGATCATCATACATTGTCGAGTTGCTAACAACAAAATGATAGGGAACTGTTAGGCTCCCAGTGTAATAGATAATCTCTGTTCCTGTGTTCTCTGTTTTCACTTAAAGAGGAGTTCCTTACTGAGGACTCTGGAAGGTAAGTCATTTTCCACTCCTTTCAAGCAGTGCCAACACATATGTAGTATTCTTCCATTCTGTGGTCTCTGTGCAATTCTCAGGTTTTAATTCCCTCCAGCAACCAAAATCTGGGGCTACGTATATATTTACCGGACCTGCCCGGACCCGGAGGTCCTCTCTAGTAAGTATTTTGGATTGGGACTGAGCTCTCACAGTCTGTCAGCTGTAGGCAGAGACTCAGGCATGAGGCAGATGGTCCTGTCGCCTTGTTTGGACTCAATCACCATCGAAAGTTTCGGAAGTGACCTGTGTGTGCAAGCAGAAGAGTTTTTTAGAGAGTAATAATTTCCCATGTGTACTTCTGACAATAAAATTGATAACAAAAGAAGGATAAATAAGAACTCTAAATCAGGGGTTACCAACTATAAAATCTGGTTTTGCAACACTAAAAGAAGAATGAACAATTGTTACTGGTTTATTTATTACAGCGACCTAGTATGAAATCTGTCAAAATCTACGATGCATAATGTTAGCAAGTTTGGAAAAACTTAGGTATATTTTTTTAGAATTGTTTCATTGCTGCATTAAAATTGTGTGTAAATGTAATTATATTTGGAATGCCTTAATTGACCATGCCTGTGCTTTCTTCTGTTGAGTATTTGCGAGCAAATTACGTATATGTTGGCATCTGTGGAATGGTGCTAGCTCAGTTATTTCAGATGTTCTTACCTCTAGTTAAAAACAACGGTTTTTGGAAAAATCAAAGGAAGACTCTCTGGAAGAACCCGGTTAGAATAGACTACACTTTCGTTGTAGTTATCTTGCATTTTGTTTATTCATTTCAGATGGAAAGGTGGAGTTTTGTTTGGAAAGTCTCCAGCATGTATGTGTCATGCTTTATTTTTGCCATGTTCAAGTTGAAAAGATGTTTCTGATCCAACCTCTCCAAAATTTTTTTACTTTGCAAAACCAGAGAATTAAACCCAGATTTTTCCATCTTGAAAATGCAGGTGCAATGCTACTGATGAGGGGTGCTCAGGATTAGTTGCTGATATCCTAGGTGGTCTTGGGGTTCATCCACTCTACATGCATGTTTCAGTGTTGTCCTCTGGGCAGCTCGGCGTCTTTCGTAATTCAATCAAGCTTTCTGTCTGCTTTCCTGTTTATTGCACAAAGCACGGCAGCAATTTACGTTACGTTATTCTGTTGAGGCACGCTGAGGGCTGTGAACTTTGAGACATTTGCTCCGGTAGCGTGGTGTTACATGATCGCTAGAAATTCAGCAGAGGAATCTGAGGAGCAGCCGTAGGTACAGGTAGCCCAAAATGTTCCCACTCTCCTCAGGGAACAAAGCTAGGTATATTTTCAGATTTGCACTGCTGGGTTTGGTTTTTCAGATATGATAATGTAGAGGTGATGTTATGACATGTGGTAATATATTCTTAGTGTTCTTCATTTGTGTTGGTTTATATTTTGGTTTCATTATTCTTAATTGCAGGCAAAAATACCAGTTTTAAAAGGGGGTCTGTCAGTGACAACACACTTAGCATTTTCAACCACTTCACAGTATTTTATTTCTCAGAAAAATAAATCTGTTCACCTTGCTTTCTAAAAAACGGTAATAGCTAGAATCAAGTGGATGATAGGAGTTCATTACCATGAGAAGAATGCCGTTACATTACCCAGGCAGTACGTTACAATGACAGCACGTTATACTCTTAGTGCGGACCTGAATGTACGAGCTGTATGTCAGTAGGGCAATTCATCCTGCTCTTCAAACTGATGAAGGTAAATAGACGCTTTTGCTGGCAGGACATCTCTGCTGACCTCTTCTGCTAGGGCTCTCGCCTCCTGCCCTGCCTGGCTGGCAGAACTGCACCGAGAGAAAATCATGATCCTGACTTAAAAGTGTAAGGTGGCCGTCTGTGTTCTCACTAATGAACGACCATGCGCCTTGAACACCAGTTTTTGTTATTTTACATGCAAACCTGAGACTGTTCTTCAGGCCAGTTCTACAGCTAGGAGATCTCTTTCTTGGTTTAAATAGGCATTTCTTTGCTGTGTCAAGAAATCAGGTTAGTCTCACCCATAGTTACCACCCAAAATCTAATTTGTTGGTAATACACACAAATCCCCCAGAGGAAACAGATGGGACTTTTCCTCCCTTTAACAGTAGACGTTGCATTCCTCAGGGTTTGTTCAGGAAATTCTCTGGGACTCATTTGTCAGGTTCCTTGTGCTCCACATTAAAGCATCTGTCTCTGGTCCTCTCGCCTGCTCCTTTTATTGATTACTTTGTTACAACTTAGGATGAGATTACAATGCTTCTAATCACTCATATTTAAATTCCTTTGTTCTCAACCTCTCTCAGATCATTAGTAAAAAGTGGTTTTCAGCTAGTTTTTCAGTCAGAATTTATCTCTTTGTAGAACTGAGAGAAATGGTCTTAATTTTTTTTTAATTTATGTCCAGTGTAACACAACTTGCTGGGGAGCAACTGCAAATACATGCTTTTACTTTCTTACTGACATTTTTAATAAATTTATTAAAAATTTTTTTTTTTTTTTTTTTTTTTTTTTTTTGGTTTTAACAAGAGATCAGCTTTTCACTGGTAAATTTTTGGTTCCTTTTGCATTTTGCAAAGGTCACCAGGTAGCTCAGGACAGTTGTATGACAAGACAGGTTGTGTAACTTATACGTGTTACTGTGTGTACGCTAAAATCAGTATGTATATATGTAATATGCTCCCTGCCTGTGTAATACTCCTCAGAACAATCCGTTGGAGGCTCCAGCAGGCTTGCCGCCGTCACGTTGCACGTGCAATCTCTCAGTGGTTTCACCAAGTTCACAGTAACTAACTGATGTTCCTTCTTCGGTTCCTCTCATCATCTCACTGGTATTTGGTGTGACACACCGGCCTTCCGTTCAGCACAGTTGTTTCTTTTTTTTTAAGCATTTTTTGGGGTGCGCGCTGCACTGAACGGTGCTGCTGTTCGGTAGTGGGGATAGCTAAAGCATTTTTAATTGTTGTGGGTAACACTGGCAGCCCAAAGGCAAACAACCAGGACCTGCGCTGTGGCAGCAGCGCATGGAGAGCGTTAGAGAATTTTGTGTCATGAACTTGTCTTTTATATATTTTAATATATCTTAGATAGAATGTGTTGCTAGCTGCTTTATTAAATTAGTGGAATTGAATCGGTATGAAATGGACTAATATACTGTGGCATGGGGTAATACGCTATGATTACTTCCAATGGCTTGCACGGGAATTACATGTTTATATTAATGAACAGAACAGCTACAAAGTGAGCCCTGGCTGTTTTACTTCACTACCCACAAAGGGGAGAAAAAGCGGCTGCTCTGACAGAGTGGGACGGCTGTTCCCCGGTCTGGAGGCCGCTTGGAGGGCCAGCTCTGCTGGGCCGGGTGCCCAAAGGCGGTGCAGTAGTAACTGGTACTTGCTGCCGCACCTAGGAGCACCAGAGTGTGTAATGCAAATTCCCTTGTCCCAGTGGGCAGCAGCACCCACGGGAAGGGCTGGGAGGCGATGGCAAGTGCAGCGGTGGAAAAGGGTAGGAAAGGGAAGGGGGCATTCTGTGCAGTGCGTTCTCCCCAGGCGAGGAGAGTTAGGAGCTGTCGCGGGACAGCACGGAGCAGTCTGAGCACTGCTGCTCAGGTACCAGTGCTGAGGTCTCCAGCGTCAACTGGTATTTCTGGTACGAGAAAAGCCCCAGTGACCACGTGACAACAGCAGTAAGCCAGCAAGGAAAAAAGGTAGTGTGTTGTTCCTCCTCACAGTCAAACAAAGCTGGGGGGAAAGCCAGCTTTTTACAAATCTCCTCTCTCTGTTCTTTGGGGTGATTTTTCTTGCACGCTCCTTTTTTTTTTTTTTTTTTTTTTCCAGACAACGTGGTAAGGAACTCTTTCTTAAATAGGACGTAAGCTTTCTTTAGAAATGTTTTATATCGCTGAGCTTATACTATAAAAAATGCGAGAAATTACTTTTTAATTACACACACAGGATTTTCTCATAGATTTGGGTGGTCTTTATCTGCTTGATTCTTATCAGCTTCTCAGCAACAATGTTGCAGTCATACTTTGCATAATTATATTACTCTTTGTACAATGTCTTTTTGGTTTTACTAAGGTTTGAAGAGCTGCATTGCTCCTTGGATATGTTTAAAAAATAATAATACCTAATCAGAAGAACAGGGCAGTGTTAAAACATAGAAAAGCATGTAGCTGATCACTGAAATCCTTCTTCTGCTCGTTGTTGTAGCACTCACTAGCATTTCACCAACTTCAGTACTTTAAGGAGTGTCCCTGCAGTTTCTAGGATGAGGCCTGATGATTTTTTTTTTTTTTTTTGACCCGGGAATTGGCTTTGCTTATTTGGAAAGGCATTGTCAAAACAAATATAGGGATTTATGTACCCAGCTCCTACTGATTGTTTTTGTTTGACTCAGGCCTTTGAAGGTAACAGAGACAAGCAAGCATACCAAGAGAAACATGGCATCACTTATCTTAAAATTTGGCAAAGTGACTTGGGGGGGTTAGATGAATCGTGCCCGTTCTGTACAAGGTTCAGGGAAAGGGCCTCACAATGTTGTTGATGTTTCTACAGAATATGATTCTTTATTACTCTGTTATGTTCCTCACCACTTCCTAGGATCCCCCTGGAGATAATTAGATCTCATGCTGCAACTCCTTCACACAAACTGAATTTTGAAGAAAGGAAGCAGCTGGATGAGGATGTGTCTGCCGCTGAGGTTGAACAGTCAGCCTGTGCCCTTGAACAAAGCCCCCATCTCAAAGGACTTTCTGCTGAAATATATGAATAGTTCCTGCATATTTTGGAAAATTCCCTGACTATAAGTTGAATGAATCATCCACATCAGTTTTATATCTGCTGTTAGCTCAGTTAATAGCCATGTTATTAAGAAACATGATAAGGATCATGAAAATTGTGTCTCCTACAGAGCCATCTCATTATGCAGTACAGATACTAAATTGCTTTCTAAACTGTAATTCTGAACAATTCTTTCCAATTTCGTTCATTAAGACTGAACTACTTTCACTTGGAAAGGACGTGACTTACACGTTGGAAGACTACCTATAATAGCACGCTATATGCTGTATTCAGTATAGAATCTGTTTTATCATCTGAATATAGAAATAGGTTTTAAACATGTACAGTGGAGCTGTCATGGCATAGTAACCAAGAGATAAATTTATCTTGGTATATTAACATTCATCTTTTCCTTGGATACAATAGAAATTAAAGAGTTAACCAAATATGATATTTGTATGCATAATCTGAGACTAATCTAATTCTCAGAAATAAATAAACTGACATTTAGAAACTAAGGGAGAAACTCCAGGGTTGCTATACCTATAGTATTGACTTCCATAGTTTTGAATAGAAGTAGTCAGTGTACTTGCAGAAGTCTCGTTTTTTGTTATGCTCATTACCTGCTGTTTACTTAAATTAGTAAGTACGAATTACTTGCAGACCAAAAATGATTTAATTATACCTCGGTGTCCATCCCTTGGTATATTGAGGGGAAAATTGTGTTTGGTAATTCTTCTTATGTTGCTTTACCCAACATGAGAGGAAGAAAAATGTTGCCTGAATATTTTACAATCCAGTCCAACCCACTCTGATCTAAGCCTCAATCAGTGGATTGTCATGGTTTAAAGACCTATTGCCAGTGATGAAGAACAGATGAATGCAGGCAGGGTTTAAAGCAGCCGTGGTTTGTTTCTCACCCCAGCAGGCAGCAGCGAGTGCTGTGCTGATTGACCGTGGCCTCTAGCAGGGCTCCAAGGACTTTGCCTCATCCCTTTAGATCTGTAGCAGACAAATCAATTGTTCAGCAGTCTGTTTCCTTAGCAGTAAAATAAATCTATGTGGTACATAAAGAATAAAAGACTTAGCAATATTATGGGTGCTTTTATCCCAAGTAGCGGCAGTTAGGTGCCTGTTTTCGTGCAGCTTTGAGTTGGGTAGGGAAGATGCTCTAAATTCTACCCTGTAGTAAGTTATACTTGCAGTTCTTTATGACATCAAAAAGGAAAGACAGTGTTCAAATGTATTTGGTATCTGTTAGGAGACACAACAGCAGGGATGGCGGTGCTACCAGCAGTATCTTGATAAATTGCCTGTGGGCATAGGTCAACAAAATGCTGTGGGATCTGCAGCTGCAAGAACATGCACCGGTTCTGTGTCCTTTGGGGTTTTTTCAAAGTATACCTTAAAGATATGGTGAGTTATTCTTACATATACTTACTGAGTTGGTAAGACAGATAGGTAGTTATTTTTAGAAGATGCTATTTAACTCATTCTTAACTACCTGAACGTGCATCTCTCCTCCATTGTGAATTTTGGAAGCGGGCACTTTACCTAGCACTTGTTGCATTTATTTTCCAGATCACGTGAACGGTCACTGTACAAGTCCAACATCCCAGAGCTGCAGTTCAGGAAAACGACTTTCCAGTGCAGATGTCTCAAAAGCAAACCGCCGAGGGCCTGGCAGGCCCCCCTTCAGAAAAGCGCAGTCCGCAGCCTGCATGGAGATTTCTCTCCCGGTCACCACAGAAGGTGAGTAGCAATGAATATTTTGCTAGGTATTTGCGAATTTCTCACCGGGTGTAAGAGCAAATGAGTTCAGCATGATCCTTGTCCTAGTCACTGCCCTGGACTGCTGTCTTCATCTGAGTGTTTAGAATGAGAACAGCCCCTGTGTGTTAGTGTTGTTACTAACAAGCCTGCTCCTGAGCGCTGTGCTGCCTGAGGATGCTGAACCTCGCCCACCCTCGCCTCTGTGGGTCGGGTACTTTGTTCTGGAAAAGCTATTGTTCATAGCAGCTTATGTACAGTTGTTGTGACAGCGAGTATTACTAACATTTTAAGCTCTCATTGTCTTTACTTACAGAGTCTGAAAAGGAGTAAGATATTTTTAGAATGTGAGTTCAGGCTTTGCACATATTTATTTATTTATTTGTTGGTTGGCACTGAAGACTTTTGAAAATTCCACAATCCCTGGCCACCATTTATGGTAAAATTACAGACCATAATTAACCAAATTTTTGTAATTTTAGTAGATTTCTTGCTTTAATGCTTGAAAAAAGTCTTCAAATCTTGATCTACCTGGGTGCAGAGTCTTGATGAAACTGAGATACACAAAGTGGACCACTCACGGCAATGCAATGTGCTTAAAACTTAGAATAAGCCCATTGTTACTTCAGCAGTGCCAGCTATATCTGCAGGTCACTTAAGCAGAAACATTAAGCTGATGTGGTTTTCTTTGATCCTGATAGTGTTCCCACTCTGCTGTCAGTGTCCTTGACCCTTGTCCCCCGCGCTTCCAGCTCCCCCTCATTCTTCTAATAAAGCAATGCATTGTCTGTGCAGAAAAGCTTCAGTCTATCAAAAACATCAAAATAAATTGTGTAGGACTGTAGGTTTGGTTGTATTCCATTTTTAGTAACAGGTAAAAAATAATACTTAAACAACAGAAAGTATAGAGTTTAACATTTTTATAATAAAATAATTGATTTTAACAAATAAGTCTTTTAAAAATCCAGGCTTTAATTTTGATCAAGTTGAAGAATGATTTTGTGCTATACATGAGAAAATGATGCTGTAACAAGCAATTGACGGCACCATTACGCTAGCCTTCTCTCTCGTAAGGAGCATTTGTATGCTGACCTGCCCACTTGCAAAGGTGTCAGCACTATAGGAGCTCTTTACAGCTGGAACCAGTACTCCCTAATTTTTCTGAATGTTAATGGAGTCAGAGCACGGGGATTGTATCACTCAGAGTGTCTAATTCTATATTTTCAGATGCAAATTATTGAAAATACCTTTGTTACTAATGGCAAATTACTAGAACCTTTGGTATAAAAGAGCAAATTCTTTTTTGGACCCTCTTCTGACTACTGAGGGGATCACACAACAGAAAAATAATATTCACATGTGAGAGACCTTGTAAGAAAACTTCCTAATTTGGCACAGAGGGTTCCGAGAATATGTTCTTGCCTGGAATGGGGCTGATATCCCAAAGCACGTTGCAGTGTCTAGCAGCTCCTTCCATTTGATTTAAGAACAGCATTTCCTGCACTCATCCATGGGACACAGAGCAAAGCACGGTCAGAGGCTCTGTGCCAAATGGCTGTGCTCACTGAGGGTGTCACAGCTGCCAGCTGCGGCATTAGGTCTCTGGTAGAAGTGACCTCCCATCACCAGAGTCTGTCACACCAGAAGAGATACTGGTGGAAGAGAGATCCTTTGAGTTGTTCATTACTCCTTCAGTACAGAAGCATTTAGCTTAAGCATCTTTCTGGTTTGGGTGACGTTATCCCACTCCCTTTGCACTAAAGCAAATGAGAAGTGCCCATGTGATCTATTTTTCTGACTTTACTAGATGAGTATTAATCTTCTGCGGAGGAGCAGGGTCAAAAGTTGGGGAGCAGTGACATTTCAGCTGGCACACTGCTGGCTCTTCAGTGACCATCCTACCGTCTCTCCTTTAGGAGAATGTCACAGTACTGTGGATGCTTCAAAGATGAAGTTGTAGGCTGAACAGCAAAAATCGCATTGTAGGCTTCGATAACGTGTGACAAAGCGTAATCCTCAGCAATCAGTTATAAGAAGTAATCCTGTTTAAATACTAAACCTACTATAAATTTCAGTTTTAACTTGGATTAATTAATGGCTCCCGTGTGAACATTGTACTAAAGCAGATTTACAGAGCTCTGAGGTGTTTATAAATTCCAGTGCCAAGGACAGCTTTCATCTGCCTAATCGCCATTTTTTCCTCCACATCAGTTATTGATGGTGATTGTAACATAACCCTTTCATCTACCTCTTTTTATGTGCTGCACAAAATGGTAAGTACCATTGCCATATAGTAGCTCATGGTCAAAAATACGTCACTGCCACAGTAGTTTCTATTCCTGTGTGGTTTTCTTCGTCCTGTGTAGTACCACACTCTTCTAGAAATCTTGTATGCAAATACTGCTGCAATATCAGCCCTACTTGTACATAACTGGGCCCCAGTACTACCTCATTTTTTCATGCTGCTGCTTTTCTTTTTCCCTCCCATCCTCCCAGAGTAAGCAGGGTCACTGGCAGGCAGAACCTACAGCCCCCTAATGTTCCACTGACCCTTGCGTACAAAACACTTAGTGATCCAGCGATACTTTTGATGATATGCTGATGCCTTCTGCATATCCGTATCGTGAAAGATTCACTTTCTGTGGGTTATCATTGATTAGAATACCTATCAAGTTTAATATTAAGTATATCTCTTTCTAGAGATAGTCATCTAACTTTATTTCAGGGATGAGGAGTTAAGTGACATAAAAAAAATCCCTATCTTAAAGTATCATGCTGTTGCTTGAATGGCGTTACAGCCCCCAGTAAGGTCAGTGAAATGACTGTTGCAAGGAGGAGCCAGTCTTTAGAGTAATTTATATTAACATGTCATATGATGGACCATGGTTTGGGTTTGTCCTCAGGTGTGTGGGTTTGTGTACAAGGCACCTTTCAGCAGTTCTGCAGACGGAAATAGTTTTCTGGTTATGTGTGTTCTCTCATTAAAACAGAGCCATCTGTCCAACTTGTCTAACCTTTTTTTAGATGCCTGTGGCATTAGTCTTTTGACTTCCAGCTCTGCTGACTGCTCTGGCTGGAATGACTGCCATTCCACTGTTCTTCATGCATCTTGAATTTCTAGGCGTGCTATTTTGGCAAGTGGTTGGATTTATTTCTGAAGGGTTTTAACTAAATAATATGGTGGAAGGTGGTATGATCCTTGGAAAGAGTCTTAGGCTGGGGGTAAGGAGAAGGCTGAGCGAGAAGGGAGATGAGAAGTTAAAAGGTTTGAGAAAGAATGTACTGAGAATAAGCATTCTCTCCAAAATGTGGAACAGGCTTTGATCAAAGCCTTCTGCTTGGGCTGTTCCACAATAAAACAAAAAAAAAATCCTCTCTGTGCTAAGAATTTTTTGGCTACTTAGGAGTATATGCTACAATGAACAATGGATGTATTCACAAGAAATGATTTATTTTTTATATATATATTCTAATGTGGTGAATCAAGTTACATAGTTTATGGCCTTGCTGGAGAGGCAGTATTTCAGGTTAGGATTTGATAGGATTTTATTATTCTGAGTAGAATTTTGATTAGAGATTGTTATCTCAGTACTGTTAAGCAGGTTTTATTCATTTTAAAAAAAATTTACAAAGCCTTTTTTTGTGTGGTTAAATGGTTCCTACCTTTCCTTAAGCCTGTCTCCTGAGGCACTGATAACACTTGGAGATGTTTTTTTAATAATGCTTCCAGTTCCTGCTCTTTACAACCTCTTCTAATTTAGTAGATTTAAAAGATAATAGATTTTGGTGACTAATCATAAAATATCTATTAGAATAATTAATCAGTCTTCTCACACTGGATTTCAAAATTATTTATTTAAATCTGATCTTTTGTGCAATAGGAACTGTATTTCCAGCATTTTCATCAAGTGTATTTTCGAGCAACTTTCACACAAGAAATTCTTTTGACTTCATTCCTGTTAGCTGATTGTCAAGTTTTTGCTGACTCTTACCTCGTTACATGCGCAGAAGGATTCCTGATATAGAAAAGCATTTTTGAAGAACGTCTTTGCAATGATGATTCATAGGAAGAAAATGGAGGGAGAGGGGGTGTCTTGTTTTCTGCTGGTCAAAATATTGCAAATGTTCAGTTTCATAAAATGCTGATATTTCTTCCACACTCATAGAAGAAGAATTCAAAAGCCAAGGAATGAGCAGAGGAATGGTGTGTCTGTGTGCATGATTGCTGTTGTTTAAACCTTTGTTTTTCCCAGTATCCTCATCCAAGATGGAAAAACTTGAAAAGCTCTAAAGCTTTTTAAACTCAAGTAGACTTTATTCCAAGCTAACGATTGCTGCTATTTCATTTTCAAAGCCTGGGTTGTTTTTTTCCCTAAAACCACAAGCATCTAGATCAAATAGCCTGTTAGGGTTATATTTTCATCAATAATTAGCCAGACATTTGATACAGCACTTCTTAAATACCATTTATGCTATTTAAAACGTTATATGTTGTCCTGTAGTATCTTCTGGTTTCATAAGTGCAATATTCTCATAGATATACTAATAAATACTCTAGTTTCTTGATATCCTGTATCTAATTTTAGCAAGAAGTTAGAACTTTACAAGTTCTTAATAGCATATTATTGATTCTAAACAATCTTGGTTTAAGCAGTTTCTTCTTTGCAATGATATGAGAATTTATTTGCTTTGTAGACAAAACTACAAATATAGGAAATTCCATTGCTCGAAGTTCATCTAGTCCTTTTTGACCAGAGATTTTTGAGGTTTTAGGAGTTAGTGATTGTATTTCTTTGGTAAGGCTTTCTTGAACAGAGTATAAACTCCAGTTTTTAATTATCAGCTTAAGATTGTGCTTTTAAATATCAACAATACATACACTGGCACGCAGTCCTCTTTGCTTTAATAAATTATAACTAACTCTGAGAAGTCTTTTAGATTTGGTATTTCTTGGTTGTTGCTTTTTTCAAACATTCTGCTTTTTTAAGCCAGTTTGCATTCTTCAGAAGGTTCTCTCTGCCGTGACTTGCTGGGTGCCACCAAGAGCTTGTGCTGGCAGGCTCTGTCCACAGAAATCGGGGCAGTCTGTATATGTGTGCCCATGTACATATCATATGTCTTAGGAAGAAAGAAAATACATGTTTGGAAATCTGTTTTCTCCCATCAGCAGTGATAGAAAACTGTCTGTCGTCTTTTCATTATTTTTATTTCCCATTATGTAGTTTTTAATTAGTCTGGCTTAATCACCCTTGACTAGAAAGGCCATTTAGGTCTGTCTTAGTGCTACAAACTTGCCTCTGAGCAAGGAATCTTAACAAGGATTTGCTGTGCGTTGTAATTTTCTGGGAATGCTAAAAGCAGAGTCTTTGAATTACTTTAGGTTTTCTTTAACATAATTCATTTTCAGCATTTACCTCAGCTTTTGGATTAACTCTTTTGATTACATGTAGTTAAAATTTGATATAGAGCACTTGAATTGAAATGTCACTGTGAGCTGGCAAAACGAACCACTTGAGTATTTAGTCATTATCTTTAATAACCTTATCAAAAATTCTATGGCAAGTACAATATAATTTCCATTTTAATAGATCCAGTATACTTTTAGACTTGAAGTTTCTCATTTGCATCTGCATATAGAATGATTAAAACTATTTGGGGTATAGGTTGCTTTGTCTCTTACGTGATTTTATCCAATTTCTTTTGGAAAAGGGTAGTATTTGGTGTATGCTATATACTTTACATTTCTTCTGTTATTGAAGAGTATTTGTGAGGATCACCATAAGAAGCCTTGTAGACAGCCTGGCAGGGACTTCCAGATTTTTTTTCTGATGGATTTTGCTTTAGGTTTTGGCGCTGAGGTTTTCTTAGGCTTTTGGTTTGGTTTTTAGATTCAGCAAAGTTTACAGTAATTTTCTGTGTATGTTTGTCAGCCTGTTACTTTGGTCTGTTGTTTCTGTAACGAGGTTTCCAAAGTCTTAGGATTAATCTGTACCTTAATCAGCGTTAGCCTGTAAGCGTGTGTGTGAAGCCATAGAGAAGGGCTGACATTCGCTCTCGTATCTCCGGTACGTTGTGCTCAGGGTCTTGGAAATGCGACGCGGTGCGGTTACCTCACAAAGCACCCGCGGCCCGAGGAACCATGCTCAGCCGACGCAGCGCTGGGTGCCACGCTGTTTCCTATGTGACCCCCGTACAGTTCATACCAATTTTTTTCTGGTCAGGGATGGCCGCGCGGTAGGCCCTCCGCAGCGGTGCTGTGCGCGTAGCACACTGGGGCGTTGGGACTGGGGGAGTGAACGTGACCATTAGGTTTCCCTCCCGTGTGGGGAGAAGAGGGGAGGGGTTTGGTTCTCTCATTGTCTCCTTTTTTTTCTTGGATCTGTTGGGTCTGAAGCCTCCGTGTGGATCGAACTAAATGACGATGGCCTGGAAGGTGATGACTGTGGTTTTCAAAGGTAGTGGTTCCCAGGCCTCCAAGGAAAGAGAGAAAAAAACTGGTTGCTTGATCTAGGAAAAATATTGAAGAAAAAGCACAAAATTGTTCAGATGTATGGCAAGGTACTGCAGAGAGGAAGGGAATCATCTGCTGTCCCTGTCTGCTGAGAGAAGGACAGGAGGTAGAGGCCATAAATTACTGAGGCAGAGGCACGACTTCAGGGAGACAGTCGGGGATTCATTTTGATCACAAGGGTAGTTAACCACCGAAATGGCTTCTCTGCGGAGGTTATTGCATCTCTGGCAGGTTTTCAGAACAGCTCGTGTTCTCCACCGCATTCCCTTTGCCGTGCCTCCCTGTATTGCAGAGGGGATGATTTCTGGTAAACTCACTTGCCCAAGCAGCCGACCAAAGTGACGCTGGGCTGATGCGCCGGGCACGTTGCAGCCATCATGGGACCGCACCACACGAGACCCCTGAGTGTGGTGGCTTTCACAGCAGATGGAAAAGCCCTTGGCTTGAAATTTGTTTATTTCTCAGTGAGGGGATTATGGTGTTTGTTCTGCTTGTAAATCATTTCAGTTTTGTTAGCATTTGAAGTTACCTGACGTCGTTGTAACTAGTAAAAGTAAGAACAGTATAGTAGGAAATAACTTGGAGACTTGGTAAACCAGTCTCCACTAACTGCCCAGTTCATTGCCACATTTCTTCTCTGAGCAGAGGAGCAGATGAAAATGTTGCGTAGAGGACCTGTTCTATATCTAGAAAGCCTGTTCCATACTGCAGAAAGCTTTAGTCAAATAAAAAAAGAAGTTATTGGGAAGTTGACATTTTTTCCTGTGTTTAGCAAAGTCATAGCACTTCTGGTCTAATGGGCACTGGAGATCCAAAGATTTCTGAACGGCAAATTCTGCATGGTTGTAATATAACATTTGGCAACAAAAAAAGCAAGTGTTCCAGGGAAGGATATTCCAGCATCTTCTGTAAGGTTTTCAAATCCATTTCAAAGCATTCAGGTTGAACACTGAACTACAAGAGCCATAGATTATTCTTAGGGGAATGTAATTGTTTCCAGAAGTGACTTGTCCATAATGTTAAGTTCATTTTTGGTTGTGGTGGAGATGAGAAGTGCGTGTGCTTGTTTTCTACTGTAGGTAAAATAAAAACCTTCTCTTTTTCTGCTTCTTCCTAGAAGGGAGCTGTAGAGAGGTTTTAAAGGTGAGCAAGGGGCAAAGCCCAGTCTGCCTGTGGTACAGACACATCAAATGTAACGGTAGCTGGTCCTGGGAGTGAGGGGGCATTTCAGCCCACCGTCTTTGACCCATCCCTTTAGGATGCATTGTGAGAGAGCTTCTGAGCCCAAACCGGTGGGGCATGCCACTCGCCCAGCAAGTCTGTAAAGGACATGCATAAAAAAAGGTTGTTATGGCAAGGTAGAGCCCAGTTTCCAGACCCCAGCAATGGTGTTCCAAATCAGGTTCCCCAGAATACATTTGTATTTTATATTGGGTCCACAGTAAATAAAAAACAGGACCAGACAGGCTCAGCCTCCCAGAGGAGACACGAGGAACGCTGTCCCACGCTGTGTTTTGTAGCCACAGGTGCAGAAGCCATGGGTGGATGGATGGAGTTGGCCCTGTTACTGATTTGTGCCTACAGCTTATGGCTCCAGTTTTCTGCTATTGCTACAGCCACCAGGCTACAAAAAGCCAGTGGAGCTGTCGTCATTTAGACCGAATTGCAATGTTTATCAGATCTAACCACTGGTTTCCCTCAGAGCTTTAAGTGGAGTTTAATTGTGCATCTGCCTAAATCTGGTCACAACAGAGCTTGCAATGCCCCATGTCCCTGGAAAAAGCAGTGGGGGGAGGCTGTCTAAAGACTGAGGTGCCTTGTGAAAGGGCACGTCTAATGGCCAGGAAAGGCCTGGGAAGAAGTGGAGAAGAGCCTTGCATGGATGCATGCAAGCTCTGATGCCTGAATTCCAACCGTTGCACTAGGTGGAGTTCAAGCCTGGTTTTCACTTGCAGTACATTTTTTGTCAGGTTCTACTAGGATGTTAGGATCGACTTGTTTTCTTACTGGAATCTGCACATTTTCCTTGTTTATCAAACAACCAACTAAATGAAAATGTTGTTCTTGCATTCACTGACTTTCCAGTCAGTTTTAATTAAAATGATGATTTGATTCTAAGTTAAGCTAATTCCACGCTGTACTCCAGGCATGTTGAATTTGGAGGGTGTGTTTTGCACTGCATGCTCAACTTGAGCGTTCTTCTGCTTGCTGGCAATCACTTCAGATGAACATAAAAGTTTTTCTACATCTGTAATAATTTTGGAAACGCTTTTGGAAGTGATGGTTTCTGGTATTTTTGTGGCAGAATGGAGCAGGTGGTGGGCTGTTATGTATGGAGAACTAAGGGAAGAGTATAGGACTGTTCTGAGATTGTTCACGTATAGCAGCTGTTCCAAAGGGGTTTTTTAAAGCAGAGCTTTTCTAACTACACTTCAGTTACACAAGCAGATGATCTATCAGAGAGGGGAAAAAAGTCTGTTAAAATGCTTCCACTTGCTTCATTATAACATCAAATATTTTGATTTTGTTATTGAATGAACCCAAGGTTTTTCTTCTATAATGCCTTTTGTCTCCACCTTATTCTTGGGTACTTCCACATATGAAAGTTATACAACATACTCTTCTTTCCCAAACTATCATTGTTACAAAAGACACTTCAGCAGAATGGATATTTTCAGTTAAGATTTAAGTTCTAGAGAATTGTAATGTCTTTGATTAAAAAACATATGTCCAAACTTATAACCTATATCCAAATTGAGCTCTTGGTGATCTGGATGTTAGGACAGGTTGCTCGGGTGAGTCAAGGGAAGTGATTCATACAATTGAATATGGAAGTCTGATAGATTACTTACTGGAAAGATCTCTCACATTTTTATCTTTCTATAAAAATAACTTATTTCTACTTCATTTTCGATATGAAGAATAGTTCTGCCCTAACAGCTCCTTCCTGGTTCTGAAACATGATGAACTAAAACCCAAGCCTGAACTTTACCATATTCTGGAAATATCAAAATAGAGATCCAAGTCTGGTGACTTGAATCTATTTTCTCTTTCAGGCCTTTATTTGCCATCATTCACGTCAGTCTTGTATCTGTACGATTCCATGAAGCCGTTCAGGTTACGCTGCTGTATCTGCAGCAGCTTCAGGGCGGCAGGTTCAGGACACGTTCCGGGGAGGGTCGAGCATCCCCCAGCTGTGAGAGCCGTGTAAGCACAGACGTAGCCGCCCTGGTTGCAATGCTCTGCAAGCAGTGGATTCACAGGCTTTAACGTACATTTAGGGAAACTTGTTCAAGTTGATCCAGTAGGCATCATTCACAGTAACATTCCAGATGATTATCGCATTGTTTGTGCTTAAGACAACTGCTGCTGCTTTCTAGTGAGTTGCTTTGTGTGGAATGCAGCTTTAGAGTGGTGCGGTTTAAGATGTGTCTGAAGATGGTTTTAGCCAAGCAAACGTGCAGCGCTCTTAAATGCGTGCAAACCCTGCCGCGCTGCTCCGTGGCTCCTGTGCGCTGCCAAAGCATTGCCGTCAGCGATACGGTTCGGTCTCCGTGTCTTTATGGAGTTACTGTGTGCAAATTCATGTTTGAAGTATAATCTCTTCACCGTACGTTTACACTGGCATTCAGAGCTTTGCATGCTTCCCTGACTATGTAACTTTGAAAGTGATAGTTTTTTCTTAACATTTTATGATGATCCTTAAGCTGGCAAATGTTTTAATAGCTACGTTAATTTCTGTTAGGTCTGATAGTTGGGGTTAAAACTTTTAGAAATCTCCAAGTGAGGAGAATATCAACCAGTTAGCTTTGTTTCCAGAATATATTGGTTTCCATATCAAAAAAAAGGTTGATTTCTGTGCACTTTTTATAAGTAGATCAATTTACTTAGTATATTAAAACCAGGAGAGGCCCTAGAAATAGCATCCAAGACCCATGACAGTCAGTTGCAAAACTCTTCAGTAATGAATGTAAACATTTGCAGTGAAAAGGTTAATCTGTCACTGGTGGAGTTCTTTTTATGCCACGTAACAAGTGGCACTTTTACTTTCATGATTCCTAACTTCAAGAAGAAAGTTACTTTGTTTTATTTTATTTATTTATTACTTTATTTATGCTCCTGTGTTAGTGCGAACTCCATTATTTTAGAATAATCACAGTGACAATTTCTTGGAAGAGATGGTAGGTGAGGGGGTGTGCCCCTTACAAAGCCTTTGCTACAGCTGAAAATAAAGAAGTCAGGACTTTCCCCTATAGATGACATTCATATTGTTATTAATATCCTCCCTCCTTTTTTCTTTTAATTCAATGGGAAAGTAAGGAAATTCCAGTTTTACTTCCACTAAACAAAAGGAAGTAAAAAAAATCTATCTTTGAAATCTCTGATCTGTAAAGGTGACGGTTGAAACAAATGGAATTGTTTACTCAAATTATCTTCTAAATTCTCAGAAAACCCCTAATCCCTAAATGAAATCTTCTCCTAGAGAGCGGTGCAGTGCAGCGGGACAGCTCTGGCGTGCAAGGGAAGAGCTAGGACAGGAACTGCTCAGGGCTGCTTTCACAGAAATGTCACGATGACGGTTGGCTCAATTGTTCTTGTCCTTTTGCAATGCATGCGGTTTTGTGGCAGTAGGTTACATTTCCAGACGGGCAATGCTTCAGCAATTACACGGAATCAGTTCATTCTCACACGACGAGCGTCACTGTACTGCTCACACATGGATGAACAAAGGTAAGACTCAAAGCCACGGGTTTTGTTTTTATCCTAGCATGTGCGTTGGAGTGTCCTGTGTGTTTCTGTCCGTGAGGTGGGTAGCAGCTTAGAGGGTTTGGAGTTGCTTTTAAATCCGAAGCCTGCTCTTTGTACGCTGCTGCTCATAGCTGGAATTTAACAATCGGTCCAGTATCACGAAGGAAGCTGGTGTCTGAGTTTCCACCAGCATCTCGGTAACCCAATCCATGCACAGGACAGGGCTGAATGAAAACGCTTTGAGGAAAGCAGGGCTGCTGTTAGGAGAGGAGTGGTGTTCATGTTGTGTGGTCTTAAGCCATGGAAAGCAGCTTTTTGAAATGCACCAGCTGCAGGTGATAATGCTTTTGCTCAGAGCCCAGCAGCCTGGATAGCAGCATCTCCCAGATGATAGTCACCCGTCAGCCTCAGGGGACACTGGACCCCTCTGACGGTGCTCTCGGCTCCTCTGCTGCTAGCTGCAGGAACGGCCTGGAGACCTGTCTGGAAAAAGAGAAGAGCCAGGAAATCCAGGTCTGGTGGAGGAAGAGGAGGAAGGAGGATGTAGTCATCAGAGAGGCGGCTGGGTGGGAGCAGAGGGATCCTGGGAGCTGGATATACTGGGCTTCCTCCGAGCAGGAGGCAGTTTAGAGGCAGGAGCATGTGTATGAGAAAGTGTCATGTAGCAGGATGTTCTGCAGAGGACGAGAAGGGGGAAGGAGAACTGCAGAGCAGCAGTTACCTGCCTCTCGCTGCGAGCGTCCTGCCCCCTCCCGAGGCGGGGAGTCCAGGTAAACTCGGTTTGCCCTGGGCTGCGGGAGCGCCTGGGGGGGCGGCAGCGCTGGCATTGTTGCTGCTCCCGTCAGGCAGCACAAGAAAAGGAAAATACCAGAGAAAACCCAGAATATGGTGGTTGGGTTAAGGATTGCTACAGGTCGGTGGTGTTCGTACAGGTCAGCTTTTAGAGCGTGACGTCGTTTAAAAACATTGCAATCGTGCTAGGAAGGGATATGACACATTTTTTAAATTTCCCAAAGTGGATACAACGGAGTGGTTTCTAAATAGAGAATCTGGGGCATAACCTCTGAGAGGAGTCCCAGGAACAGGCCTAAGCTAAATTTTATCCTGAGATGTAGGAAGAGGAGAGATTCCTACCTTCCTTTAGAGCTAGCCGGTAAAGTCACATGGTGATGGCAGCCTGTCACGGGTTTTCATGTGCTGTCCAGATACGTTTAATGACATCAAATTTTGACATGTGTCGTGCTGGTCTTTAGCATTTCAGTTTCAGCAGTATATTTAATAGAAAATGGCACAGTATGTTCCCAGCAGCATCCCAAAGATTATATCTGTTAGTGTCAGTTCTGCAAAGATGTATTAGTTAACTGTACTCTCCAGGAGTGAGGAACATTTCTTGTTAATTTAGGGAGGGAGAAAGCTTGATGACACATGCAAATGGCACATCATATATTTTAAGTTCCATGTATGCGCCTACACTGACTGCATTTGTCCTTTCAACATCTTTCTCAGTTTAAGCGCTACCATATTTGAATTCTATGTGACTGTGATATTAATACACCTGTTAAAGAGAAAATGAATTGCATAATGACATTTTTAAAAAAAAAAAAGGTACCCTTTGGGGGCGAAATATTATATCTGTGGAGCCCTGATGATCTCTGCCTTGAAATTACTGGTCTTCCCCTTCTTTACCTGGCAGCTGTCACTGTGCTTAGGAAGGAGCTGGGCCAACCAGTCCACTGCAGGAGAAGTACAAAGTGCTTGGGGTTATGGCAGACACTAATTCTCAAGGTATTAGAAGCTGTGTTTGCACATGAATGAACAATCCCAGTTTTGTGCAGATATATTTAGTACTGAGCCAGAACTAGAAAGGTACAACGGTGCCTACGTGCAGGCGAAACGGGGTGAGGGCAGTGTCTGGAAGCGCAAGTAGACGTAAGGTTCTCTTCCGTGGAAGTGGGACTGGAGTGCCAAGGACGGCTACCCTGTGACGCGCCTGTTTGACAAGTTACGGATGCTCTCAGAGAACAGAAGCTGTCCCGAGTGTGAAGGAGGAGCAGGAGCATCTGCCCCCCGTGCCTGTGTGCCAGCTGTTAAGGTAGCGCACGTAGCAAGGCTCGGGGCGGTTGCAGCGGTGCTTTGCCGTGGCTCTCCCCAGCCTTTCCCAGGTAGTTGCTGTGAAGAGGGTGATTCCAGCAGGTTATGCTGTCAGCTGGGGGGCGGGGGGGGGGGAATACAATGCTGCAACGCGTTGTCTGAGGAAGAGATTCGCCAGCGAAACTGCTGCTTCTGGTGGAGAGCAGGTACCACATATACGGTATGAGGTTTAGCGCAGTTTTAAGTCGGGGCACGTGAGAAAATCCTTGTCTAATTTTATTCTTCAACTGTGGCAGAAAGTTTCCCTCCTTCCAGACATGTCTGCTGGCTCTGAAGAGGCAGCTCTCTCTGCTGAGCTATAAGGGGAATCGTTTCGTACCGGACACAGATCTACTTCATAATGACGGGCTCAGAAACGAGCCTTTTATCTCGGGTCCAAAAGCTCCTACCATTTCCCCACCTCCAGAACCTCCTGGTCCTCTGGTTGTCGTTGTTGCAGAAGAGCATGTGAGGGTTCCAGTGGTCCAGCCCGGGGTTTGACTGCAGGTTGGTAGAGAGCAGCGCTGGCACAAACTGCTTTGTGAAGACAGTGCTAGCAGCCAGCCCTACTCTTCTTCCCTCGGGCTCCTTTACTCTTCAGTAACATTTTAGCCTCAGTGTGCTTCATCGCCTCCGGTACGTTGCCCCCAGCCACCCCGCTGATGCTGGGAGCTCTTCCCACGGCTCTGTGCTCCCTGCCTGGCACCCAGCGAAGCCAAGCAGGGGCCCTCAGCCCTGCCGCGGTCGGAGCCTGTTGGTTGTTCCTGCTCTCTGAAGAGCTCAGAGGTGGTCTCCGTACCGGGGTGTTTGTGGCGAGGACAGTGCAGCTCTGTCTCCAGCTGGCTCTTGCTGTCACCTCCTAAAACTTGGGCAGAACGATGCAGCCATCGGCCAAGGGCACGGAGCGGGTTTCTCACTTCACCCCCTGGGAAGCCAGCGCTGAGACGTACCCTGAGAGGTTTTGGATGCTGGGATCAGTTTAGCAATGGGTGTCTTTTCCCCAAAGAGCTGTTATTAATAGCTTGACAGTAACCACTGGCTGTGAACGCAGCGCTGGAACCGCCCCAGCAGTGGAGGCAAGAGCAGAGCAAAGGGCACGTGCTCCGAAGTTGGTGATGGTGTCTCCCTTCATGTCCTGCAGCAGTGAGATACATGGATTAATTTTAAATGCACTGGTAACATATGGGTCTAAAATTATTTTGTGCTATTTAGAACAAGTCCTTTGAGCTAAGGCTGTTGTAAATTCTAATTAGTCTATGCTAATCTCCATAATAAGCAGCTATTTCTAATGCAGATCTAACTGATGAGGTCTGACAGCATTTTCCACACTTATTTATACACTGGCAGCAAGCTGGCACCGTGCTGCTATCAGAATGTTTGCTCAGGTTACGAAAACTCTGTATTTTCTGTACTTTACAGTGAGTTTGTATTTGTTGCAGGCTTGTACCTGTTCTAGATTTGCCAACTTATGTCTCTCTGCTTGTGCTTGTTTATGCAGAAAATAGGGAAAACTCCTTCAGCCGTTCCCGAAGTTCCAGCGTGTCCAGTATCGACAGGGACTCGAAGGAGGCAATTACCGCGTTGTACTTCATGGAGTCCTTTGCCCGAAAGAACGACTCTGCTGTGTCCCCCTGCCTCTGGGTGGGAACAGGCCTCGGGATGGTCTTAATCCTCTCCCTCAATCTGCCTGCTAGCGACGACTCACGGCAGTCGGAGCCAGTCATGGTGTCACCAAGCGGTAAGTGCGCAGCTCTTTGCCTGTTCATTATCTCTCTCGGTATATATATCTCAGGAATAACCGCCTGATTTTGGATGGCCTTTGGGGCAGAAATCCCTCAACACGTGTGGTAAGAACGGTCGCTCCTACATAGAGGGCACACAGGTAAAGATGCCCGTGAGAGACCCGCAGCTTCATGACCTGAGACATGCCGGTTGTGTTGGCTCTGAAGGTTGCCTCTGTCGTGGGCAATGCGACGTGTTTCTCATGAGGACAGAGGAATCAGAGAAATTACAGTCCTGCGTGCAGCTCTGCTGCAGTCCTGCCTGGGATGCTGCGAACAGTTTGGGTCTTGCTCTCAGAAAGCTGCAGGGAAGCAGAAGGGAGTTCAGGAAAGGAAACAAAAATGTTGGCAGGTTGATGTACCAGGAGAGCTCCTTGGCTGAGTGAGTGACAGATGGTGCAGCAGAGAGAACAGAGGGTGGCGAGAGGTCAGGTCTGAGGAGAGGCAGTATGCACTTTGGATGTTTAAAGTAAAATAATGACAAAAATCAGAGAATGCACAGGAACAGAGGTTTTCCAGTGCAGGTTTGTTTAGCAGAACAATGCTGGAAGGTCACCAGGCTGAGGAGCAATTCTACTGCTGGGGAATAAATACCCTGCGATATAATGCAGAGATGAACAACAGCCTATCTTTCTGGTATTCAATAGCACTATTATATGCACTGTTGATATCAGCTGCCTGAGACTTCTTCAGTACTGGCAGCCTGTTCACCTCTTGTGTGGTCAGGAGGAGCTGAGCAAGCAGGACTTGGTCCCCTTACCTGGATTAATGGCTTTGCTCCATTTACAACAGCTGCGCGTCAGCTGTGCCACGCGCTCACGGTACTGACAACCGGTTTAATTGTGGTGCCAGTGTCAGTGAGAGGAGTTTGTATTTTGCAGGCACGGTTCTGACACTGAAAGGAGCTGTGCTGACCTTCGCCTGCTTGGACTGCATGGGGACGTTGACACATCCACCATATGAAGTCTGGAGGGACCCGCACAGCGCCGACGATGGTGAAAAAGCAAGGAAAAGGAAACTGGTCATGCATTCCCCTTCCTCCTCGCAGGATATGAGTGACCATCAATTTGCAGTCGTTTGTTCAGAAAAACAAGCCAAAGTCTTCTCATTGCCTTCCCAAACATGTCTTTATGTCCACAACATCACCGAAACGTCCTTTTTACTGCAAGCAGATGTGGTCACCCTCTGTAACAGCGTCTGCCTGGCATGCTTTTGTGCCAATGGGCACATCATGACACTGAGGTACTTTTCTAACTAATCTTGTGGCAAAACTAAGCGAAGAGGTGGCGCGGTGCCATCACATCCCGCTTGTGTTTGCTCCAGGGTGCCTGATGTGCTGCTGTAACTCCCTGGTGGATGCGCTGCGTGCGCTGCCTTGCCCACTGCCAGGCCCTTCCTTGGCCTGTCTCCACGCAGGGAGCTGAGGCAGCCACACGGCAAAGCAAACTGCTTTTCTTCAAAGCAGTGCCCCATCCGTGGCAATTTACGGCTGGTGACTACTAACTGTCATAAAAGAAAACCCTTATAGTTTTGCTGAGTTATAGTAGGTCAGGTACAGGGGAGTGCAGAGTAACTCGGCCGTTAAAGGTACTGCTGAGCCGCTGTGAAGCAGCAAGTCCCACTCCTGCCGTTTCGGACAATTCTCTGCTCGGAGCACCTGGGTCCCCTGCCTTGCCGTCCCTGCCAGTTTGCTGGCTGAGCGGTAGCCCCCCAGTCGTGCCCTCACCTTGCTGCACCCCTGTTCCCTTTTGGAAACTCTTGTCCAAAATCACAAAGCGGGAGAAGCTGGAGGGCAGCAAAGGTGACGGAGGAGCCTTTGTCCCCAGGGTGGAAGCAGGGCCCTGCCACTCCATTGTCTGCAGGTGCCCCTACGGTAACGGGGGGCAGGCCTTGCCCCGTGAACGGCCCAGCCACGTGGCACAAGCACGCCGTGCCACGCATCCCAAATCCCGGCAGTGGCAGGACCCTAAGCGTCATTGCAGCAGGGCGGCTGGGGCTTCCCCACGCCAGGAAGCAAAGTGTGGCGGGCAGGCTGTGTGCTGACGGCAGAGGTTTTCAGCTTAGAGCTGCAGTTTAACTATTCCAGTTACGAAAAGCATAAATAAATAAAAGTAAACGTTGGTTTAAAATGCAGCCGCGGAGGGGGCGTACGGTGCGTGGCGGCTGGTGACTAACCCAGGTGTCTGCTTCTCTGCAGCTTGCCCAGCCTTCGCCCGCTGCTGGACATCAACTACTTGCCTGTAACAGACATGAGGATAGCACGGACCTTCTGCTTCACCAACGAGGGGCAAGCTCTGTACCTCAGCTCTCCCACAGAGATCCAGCGCCTGACGTACAGCCAGGAGATGTGTGACAACCTGCAGGTAGGGCTCAAACCCCGCCGGCGCTGCCCGCCTGCTGCTGCGGGGCGGCCCCTGCTCTGGCTCAGGTCTAAGTTGCCACGTGTTTGCTGCTGGAGTTTAGTGTGGAAGCGAAGGCGGCGCCGCGGGAGCCGGGCAGGCGCGTTCCTCACCACTTGCCCTGGCTGAGTGATGCCAAGGCAGCAGAGAGAGGGCAGGAGCCGTGTCGCTGTTTGGACTTTTTGTTGTCGCTGTCACCTCAGTCCAGTGCCCTGATGGCTGGCCCGAGCCTGTGGCCTGCCCACGGGCACTGCAGCCGCCGCAGCTGGTTGCCCCAACGCAACCCTTCGCAGCCCACCCCTCTCGCGGTCCTACTGCACAAAACACCAACTGTTAAAAACAACTGAAGGGAAAGAAGGGGAAGCTGCAAATGGAGAGCAGCTACGGCAGCTGGTACCCGCGTGTGTCCAACCACACAGCAACTGCCTCGGTGAAAATATGAATTCTTTCCCGTATTTTTATCATTTTTTATTTTAACTCTAGAAGTATCTTAATACCTGCAGCTTTCAGTAGAGGGGTGGGAGCATGAGACAAGCCAGTGTGGTTAGGACAAAAAATATGCTGTTTTAACGTATTTTTAAATTATTTACCATTGTTTTTACTCTGATAATTGGTACTCCCCTTCTTCCACAAGGAAAGCATCTCCCACTGTACGTTAAAATACAGTAGCTATAGAAATGGTCTAATTAAAATCACTTATTCTGAGGAGAAAGTCTTTACAATGTTAGATCTGGGCTGGTTGTATTTTACAGTGGAAATGCAAATTAAAACATCATTTACTGAAGAGGAGGAATTGTGAGAGGTTACAGGGAGAAACAGGAGTAATGAAAGGGAAAAAAGCCGGGGGAATAAGTGCTAGGTTATATAATTAGTAATGAACTAGGATAGAAATAGAGAAGAAACGGTCCTGCCAGCCCTCGCTGTGCCGTAGGGAATGACGGTGCTGAGCTGCTCCGCCGGCGCCGCAGCACTGTCGGTCCCGAGCCTGGAGCAGCCCTGGGCACGGGAGCACCGCGCACCAGCCTGGCTGCATCGCAAGAGACGTTATTTTGCAGGGAACTGATTTTAAAATTATCAAAAAGTTTGCCAATGGATCTTAGAACTTGGCCCTGCAGTGAGAGGCTGTTACAAGCCAGATTTTTTTTAATATATATTTATTTTTAATTAACCTTAATAGCCTCATATGACAACCAACCAAAGGGAAACGCAGCCTTTTCGCCGTGCTGCTGGAGTGTGGCTGCTTAGACCTTGGCTTTTATGCAGAGAGGACAGCGAAAGGCTGGCAGAGTCATCAGACATGTACAAAAAGCAGATGCCCCAGTATCGCCTGCTCCTGAGGATAACAAATCCAGGCTGCGCGAGAGCCTCCGCTGGGGCGCGAAGGGCTGCAGTCGTTACTCTCCCCCGAGCAGGTGACTGTGCAGAGGAGCAGGAGGGGTGAGTCACCCCCAGGAACCAGCGTTGTGCACGGCGCGGCCGCTCCAGCTGCCCATCGGGGCTTGGAGGAGCGAACACGGAGCTGAGCCACAGGGCAGCCGCCGCGCTCCGTGCACACAGCCGCTCCCAGCGCCGCCGGGCTGCACGCCTGCTGCGGCAGCTCCAGTCTGGAGAGCCCACTTGTCCTACTGCAAGTCCATCAGAGCCGGGCATTCGGTGGGTTGGCTGCTCCGAGACCCGGCAGTGTGCCAGCACCTTCAGCAGACGCGCATATTTAGTGGTACTGATGGTGCTGGCGGCGTGCGCAGTAACGGCGGGTGCGTGGAAGGTGATGGGATTTTGTTTAAAAAAACAAACACAATACCCAGCCAAACAACAAACCACAAAACTCTGAACTCTGCTAGCAAGCGCTGAACTCAGGGACACGCTACAGGGCAAACAGAGAGCGACTGCCCTGCTGCCTGGATAATCGCTAAAGCAAAACACAGGATTCACAACAAATTGGTTATTCAATTAGTGTCGCCTCCGCTGTTTCTGTAAGCGAAAGGTGATCTTATCACGGCTATTGTCACTCTGTACTGCTGAATTTTCTTTTCTCTGTAGTCGTGAACATAAGACCAAGCAGTGACAAACCTGAGAGCATGAGTGGATCTCGTTAGCCCAAGTATTTGCCTGTCATGAAACGCAAATGTTAAATGCTCAATACTGTTCATGCAACAGACTCTTTTAAAATTAGTTGATTCAATTTAATGCGTATGGCTCTTAGTTGATTCAATTTAATGCGTATGGCTCGTTAATGCAAATAAAGCAAACACCTAGAACTGCCTTCACCTCACTGATTTTTCATGTGGACTTTTGTCTGACTTTGCTAGGACATGCTTGGGGATTTGTTCACTCCTGTGGAAACACCAGAAGCCCAGAACAGAGGCTTTCTCAAAGGACTTTTTGGAGGAAGTGGACAAGCTTTCGACAGAGAGGAGCTTTGTAAGTGCTTTGCGGTGGTGGGATGGGTGTGTATGTGTGTGCATGTGCAGAAATTAATTTGGGGATCCCCTGCCCTAGTCATCTATGAATGGAGTGGTCTGCAAGATTTAGATCACTGATGAAAAAATACAGATGACGTTGTGAAGAACGGGAATCATGCTTTGCCGTGATTCCTTCACCTCGGCAGCTTCTTTTGAGCAGCTGAGGGCGAGAGCCCACGACTGCACAAAGCAAAATTTACACGTGCCATCTGCACGTCGAACGGCGTCAGTGCTGCGAGGCTGCAGCTCGAGGGCAAGAAGCACTGAGAAAGCCACGGCCGGGACCTCACTCCTGTCTCTGTCCGTTTCTCCTTTGCAGTTGGTGAGGCCACGGCAGGAAAAGCCTCTCGCAGTCTTGCCCAGCACATCCCTGGATCAGGTGGAATTGAAGGCGTGCGAGGAGCCGCAGGAGGGGTCATCGGGGACCTGACTCGTGCGCGCATTGCCCTTGATGAGAGAGGACAGAAGCTGGGGGAGCTGGACGAAAGGACTGCCAGCATGATGGCCAGCGCCGAGGCGTTTTCCAAACATGCACACGAGGTAGGGGCGCGAGCAGCACACCCCCAGCACTAGGAACCGCCAACCCTGCCACCGAGCCTTTGCTTCCCTTTGGGAAATCACGTGTGGTTCTTCCAGTCACACTGGTTCAGGTGCACTCACGTTAACCCACATGCCATTTTCCTGCTCCCAAACAATGAGGATGCTGAAAATAACCGTCGCTGCACACCCCGTCCTTCGGTGGTTCAATAATTGAGCATCCATTGTTAGCCTCTCGATTCAGAGCTTCCCATCCTCTGCCTTTCTCACTAATTCATTACAGTTGTTTTTTTTTTTTAAGCCACTTCTGTGCAGTAGGGCAGAAAACAGGTAGGTGGGTGTGTATGCAGGAGCCTTACAGATCTTCCTGGGAGGAGGAGGAGAACATTTTAGCACAACACCGCGGTAGTTACACAGCACAGGGCTGGCCGGGAATACACAGCTTCTGTGCTGAGAGCTGGAAACGGAAAGCTCTTCCATCCCACGCTGTTAAGGCTGGGAATTGACTACAGTGATTTTCTTTGAAGATAAAACAACATAAAGAACACTTCCCAAAATGCACATTTTTCATTTAAGGTGCATCACGTCTCTGGACAAGACCTTGACATTTTTATTGGCTTTTGTAAGTGTGAGGCAAAAATACAGAAAGAACATGCCCTGAAATGCAAAAATTTATATATTCAGGGCGCATCTACTGTGCTCCATAGATAAGCTCCTTTCCATAGGCGTAAAAAGCAAGTTCCTGGCTATTCCCATCCCTCTGTACTTTTTGCAGAAGAAAAGTAGTTAAAGCTCTTAAGGCTGCGACAGTTAATGGAGCTATGTCAGGGGTGATACCTCATATCTACGTGTGATATATATGTGATACTATATATCCATCTGTTTGTTTCCCATTTCTGTAGGTGATGCTGAAATACAAGGACAAAAAGTGGTACCAGTTTTAGACTTTCAAAGCAGCTGCTCGTGGCTTGATGAAGAACTCTGTTCAGGGAAGCAACACTCATTTCCAAACGTACCCAAACTGTCACTGGCCAGAGACAGGTTTTTTTCTCCTAGAAGATGTTTTCCTGTTACTATTATTGGATTCATCACAGTGGGAGTCAAGGAGAAATTTTACAGACCGTGAGACGGAAGCTGGAACCGTGTGGGTCTTACTCCAACAACGGGCTCACACGGTAGCGGATTTTTTTCCGAAAGGAACTCAACCATCACTGTGGCATGTAGTTTTTCAGAAGCTGTAGGTATGAACTGTGGGGAGTGCATATGGTTAAAAATATTCTGTACAAACTCGAATGTTAATGCACTTATAAAACTTTGCATGACTAATTGACCTTTAAAAAAAAAAAAAGAGAAAAAGAAAGCATGTTGTGACTGAAGAAACATGGGATTTATTTCTATTCTGAGGAAAAAAAAAACAAACAAAAAATACTTAAATGGCAAAAATCTTTATTTTTTAAAGTGACATTACAAAAAGCCAGTACATTTCAGGCATGTTTGCTACCATTCTCAACAAAAAAATGTGTTGAGCTGCATTTTCTTAACTCTTATTTATTTCCCTTGAAAACCTTTGCTTGAAATCAGTGCTCTTAACACCTACCAGAAGAATAAATAAATACAAAATCCTATGCCCAAAATTTACAGATTTATTCAAGTAGCTAGACAGGCACTATCTGAAATGTCATTAAAACGTGAGCGTAGAGGGTTTATTTGCAATTCAGAGCACATGACACGTCACCCTTATCTGTACTGTTTAAAATGTGCTCTAGATTCATCACGGTTGTCCTTGAAGGGGGCTATGGCATTTTTCATCCCCGTGGTGTCTGTATCACTTGGTTGCCTTATTTCTCAGTAGCAGGAATAGAAAACCAGCTTAGGAAATCGCTGCGTCAAGTGAGGAAAGGCAAGAAGGGAAACCACCGTCCCGTCACGTTCTGTCCGCAGACGCTGCTTAGCACCTCGCAGAGCAGCGATTTTTCTGAAGCACTCGGTTGAAATTATGTGAAGCAAACTGCACAGTGCCCCCCCAAAGCTGGGGGGGGACAGATGGCAGCAGCGAGACTAAGTGACGGGCCAGGGGAGGAGCACGAAAACCAGTTGCCAACACACGGTGCTGAATTGCACACGCGTAAAATGACACCCTGGGTGAGTGACAGTTGATTTTCTGCTCACGCTGCTAAAAGTAATTTTCTTCTGCTTCCAAGTAGCTTGTTTGTTTTCAACAGTGAACTCTGCAGAAAACCGTCCAACCTGCAGCTACAGAAGAGAACAGTAAGTAGAACCAACTACCTGTCTGCACAAACAGAGCCCTAGTCCACAGGCGTGCTGCAGCCACAGCGGCCTACAGGAGCCTCACTGCCACACGGGACAGCTGTTAGTTAGAGATTTTCCCAAGATTGGCTTGGAAACAAGGCACTGGCAGCTTGTTCTCATGTGCCTGGACGTGGTTTCAAATTAGAAAAGCGAGGAAAAGGTGGAAAATCAGCATTTAAAAATTCTCTGTAAGAGAAGAGTGACAGCCTCCGTTCCTTCAAGGAGCCCCGAGGATGCTCGTGCAGGCCGGCAGCACCCCCTCCTAGCCAGGGCCTCACGTCCTGCTCTGGGTCTCACCCCATGTTCCGATGATCTCTCTCAAAGATGCCTTTCCCGTGTCCTTCCTTTTCTTACCATAAAATGGAGCCCAGGAACTTGTACAGCCCCGAAGTCTGGCTTCACTCAGCCCAGCTGCACAAGTTAAAGGTTTGGAACAGACTGGAGATGTTAAGTTTTAAATTCACGTTGTAGCACAGCAGGAATTTCATGCTTTACAGGATTTTTAAGTCTCTCTGTAGGCAAAATCAAAATGATGGCTGTGACAGGTCTACTGGGAATGAGACTCCACAAGTTCCCCTCTGTCACCACAGAAACTGCTCTGTAAAAACTTGTTGGGAAAAAGGTCAAAGCCCAAGCACTGCCTCGCTTTCTGCTGCGAGTTTAGGAGCGTGCGTGCCCACGCGCCGAGGGGCTGGCTGTGTGGGGCAGCAAACTCAC
>JAVJGJ010000057.1:2702325-2729179 GCA_035590215.1 Microhierax caerulescens | reverse complement strand
ACTCACCCCTCGGCCGCCACAAGGAGCTGGGCTGGGGCCGGCCAGCGGCCAGGCCGCCGAAGCTGCCGTGTGCGAGGAAGCGCCGCTGTAACCAGGCGTCTGGAATGAGAAACGAGACCAACGTTACGGCAATTCTGTCTTCTGTTTCAGTGGAGGTTCGCTCTGGCCTGTACTCCAGCCCCACTCCGCTAGTCTCTGGGCAACAGAATCCATCAGGGCAGCATTCAAACCCCCCGCCCCGCTTTCCAGCCCTCCTCCTGCCTGCCCTGCCGGCACAGAGGAGCTTCGCAGCCCTCGTTCCTGCCAGGCCAGGGCTGCTCCACACCCGGCTCTACGCTTGCTTCTGCAGAGCCGGTGCAGGGGGCAAGGCCAGTACTGGTTCCAGTGTGGCACTGGTGCACCCAAGGGCTCCGGGGACAGATCCTGCTGTGAACTGGTGTAAAGAAGCAGCTGGCGGAGCGGTAGCACGTGGTACTCGGGCAGCGGCCGCTTCAAGTCAGTGACACGGAAGCTCCGAGTTCTGCGTAAGTTTTCGGCTGCACCTTGGGTGAGCGGCTGATCCTGCGAAGAAGGATCCCCCTCACCTCGACTTCGGTGGTGATGTCTCCAGGCTGGAGCTAGAGCTCGCTCGCTTGTTTGAGAATCACATGTAAAAAATTTAAGAGCAACTTTTAATTGCTAATCACTACAGCACGCCCAGAGAGAAAAGTGTCTTCAGCAAGTCTTTTACACAATGCCTGACTGACTTCGGCTGCCAACAGGCTCTAGCTTAACACCAGGGGGAAAAAAGCACCTGCCAGTAGATTTCCATTTGCATTTTTACGCAGCAGAGAAAGGAGAATTCAGCATCCCTCAAACTTACCATTTTTAATACTAAACTTTTAAGCAACTTTTCTGTAGTACTCCCCATCAGGTCACAGCTGTATCTTGCTTTCCCCTCTTACACATTTTACATATTTCCAGACAGTTACAAGTTACTATTTCTGTTAAGTTCACCACTTGTGACTATAATTATCAATTTTCTTGTAGGCTGTAGAGATCTAAAAAGTTGTATATGTTTGTATATAGAACATTCTATATATATAAATATATATATGTAATGTATATGTTGTATAAGTTTGTTAGTGCACACTGTTAAATGCTTTCTATCAAGATTTATCATGTATGTGGAGGGAAAAAAATCACTTAAAAACTTCAGTGAGGGAGGAGCAACTCCTGCCGGGTTGGTTATTGTGAAATGAGGGGGAGTGTGGGATTTTTGAAAGGCCTGACCTGAACGCTCCTAAAGGCTGTTAAAGGCGTAACGCTGCAGCGGGCCGAGCAACAAGCGCAGCACCTGACCTCACTTGCTGTAAGAAAACTGAGGCCAGCAGCTGGCGCTGGGTTTGAAATCCCGTGCTTTCACCTTTCCCACTCAGACAGCACCACCTCAAGCAAAATCCCAAACTTTGCTGTAGCTCCAGCATCGCAGCCCTCAGTTACAGCAGACCAGAGTGGCTGGAATTACGGAAAATGCTGTTTGTTCCCTGCGATATCCTGTTCCTCACGTCCTTCCTTACGAGAGCTCCCGCTCACAACCACATCCCAAACCCGATACACAGGATGGCCAGGCGCGTGCGCACACCTCTGGGTTTGACCAGATGTTTTTAATCTTGCGCCTAGAGCTGTAGAGAGGCAGAGCATGCACAGAAGACACATGGAAGTAGACTATTCATATGTTTTCAGAGTTGGCAAGTCTTCAAGTACAAGCTATTTAAAGATGAATAAAACAAAATCTGTTCCCAGAGTTTTAAGTTTCAGACCTTGACTTAAAAGATATGATAAAGGAAAATTTGAGAATCAGGTTTTGTTTTGTATAATTACCTATTTTCTAAATTTTTTTTACAGTTCAACTGTTTATGTCTATTAGACACTCCCTGTATTATCAGAATAGAGCTTGTTACACAAATATTTAACAGAAATTCTCTATTACACATACTGTATAAAATTATCACATAAAGAAATTCTCTAAAACAGTTTAGCTCTTCCTTTTACAGATGCCCTTTCACAGCACAGCGTGTGCACTGTAATGAAGATGGGCATATAAAAACATTTTTTTTTCAGTATATAAGTGAAGAAACCACCACAGCATAAACAAGGGCTGTGTTCAGCCTCAGGACCCCTCCATTTATAAACTCTGTGTCTTGTAGCACAGGCAAAGAGGCCTGATTTCAGTTAATTACACCCCTTAAATACACTCCTCCCCCCCCCAAATCCTTTTCTACAGCCTAAAGGTGAAGGCAAGCACAGTGTATTTCAGTCCTGATTGGTTTTTTGCCTCGGTGCGGTCTCAGGAAGAACACACTCTCTCTCATTGAGGAACTATGTGTGGCCATTTGTAGTCAACGCTTCATCTTAGGTGTATAAGCAATAGTCACGTAAATGAGTGTTTCCATTCACGTGTTTTGTTTTGTGATTAAATCAACAAATCAAACATTGTACTTTTTTAAATAGCGACCAATGTGCAGATTCAGTGTCAAGGAAATGCGGACGGAACACGCGTGGGGCTCGTTACCGAGTCATTACCTGTCTCAGAACAAGGCTAACCTGGGGTGAACCACGCACCCCTGCGCTAACCATCTCCGGTTTCCACAGGAATCCTAAATCGGCGTCACAACAGGAAAACTAAGGCATCTATAACTGCGGCTGGTTCGAGTCCCCAGTAACAACCAAAAAAAAAAGAGGGGAAGAAAATAAAGAATTGGTATTAGTTGGTGTAGAGCTCTTTTTTTTTTTTTTTCCCCCAACCTCTACTCCTAGACTCGTCGTGGCGTTGCAGAGGCACGTGGTTTATGTAAAGCCCTTGGAGGGGTTTGCTGACTTGCACAGCAATACAGAGAACGCAGCCATGGCTGTTGCTGGGGTGGGGGTGGCCACCTCCCTTCCTCCAGCAGCTCACGAGGGGACAAAATCGGGTCCCCAGCTGGTGTTCCTGCGTGTTACCACAGGGAGCTCACACAGAGCTCATCACACCACCAGCCTTGTGCCCAGGCTCCCCAGCCGCCGGAGCACCCTTCACCTCACTTCCACTGTAGTTGAAAAGCAGTCCCTGCAAGCTGAGAAGCGGGCGCGTTTAGGGGCACTTACCACCAACACGGTTGCGTTGCGCTGCCACAAGAGGCTCAAAAATGCCAGCCAAGGCTCCTGAGCTTCCAGCTGCCTCTTTTCTGCTATGTATTTGCAGGAGAAACTACAGTTCTCTTCCTGATGAAATGCAAATAGCATGGGAGATAGGCAAAAAAGGGCCAAACGAGATCAGACGATGAGTGTCATTATTTGTCACCTGCCTCTCTCCCACCACTGCCCGGCTACAAAGCACAGAGCACTCCCAGCAGGCAGGGACAGAAGGAAACCTGCAGCAGAAAGACCAAAACAAGCTGGTGGTTGGCGTGACAGAAGAAGGACCAAGTAGCTGTATCAGACATCAATGGCAGGAGCTCCTGCGTCAGGGACGTTCTGCCCCATCCCAGCACCAGGCTGAATTGAGATCTGAGTCACTTTGACAAGCAGGTATGACCCGAACAGAACAAGGCTGCTCAGCAGCCCGAGGGGATGGTTCTCCCTGCGAGGAGCTGGGTCACACAGGTTCACACGATGTGAAGACGAGGCATTCCTGGTGACCGCAGCTGTCCGTCAGGACTGGATCCCAACCCAGTTTCCTTTGGGAGACAAGACACCCACCTGCTGGTGCAGCGGCCAGGCAAGGCAGCGCACAAGGCAGCAGTAGCAATTCCATGTGCATCGAGCAATAAGGCTGCTGTAACTAACAGAACTCCTACTCCTTCCCGCAGCGTTCATCCATCGTCTCCTCACGCTGCCGGACGGTGTGTGTTCCCACACGTGCTGCACCGCGCCAGCTAACGGGAGGCAGGGGTGGGCTGCAAAGAGAGAGGGACACGAGCCAGCTGAGGAACAGAGAGTGAACACAATCAGTTGCGTCCCATCCTGTCTACAAGATCACAGAGTAACTTGCACTCTGGTTATTGGGTCCTGAACCAGAAAAAAAGCCCAGCTCCCAGCTAAACACTGGCCTCAGCCCATCAGAGGTGGGGCAGAGGGGCCCACAGGCAAAACCAAGTAACACGAGCAGCCAACCTCCTACCACCTTCAGAAAATAACAGGTATCCTCCTCTGCACGGTCTGAGCAGTGCCACTGCTTCCCTCACCTAAGCCCTCTTCTGCTTCCCCTGCTTAGTCTCGCTAACAGTTAAAATCTAATCAGAATTAAGGAATGCAAATAGCAGCAATCAGCCTGGCTCAGAGCCAGTTCTAATACCATGACTCAAACACCGCAGCCGCCTCGCTCGAAGAGCAGTGGCTACCTTTTACCTTCTCATTTGCTCTAAATTACTGCTTAATTAAAATTAACTCATCAAGTTTGTTTAGCACAATAAGTTTAGTTCTGTGTCAGTCCTCTTACTGATTAGCATCACTCCCGTCTAGACAGCTTGTTGGGAAACAGGCGCGAGATCCTTCCTCCTGAAATTCTGAAGTCAGAGCGCAGGAGGGAACATCGTAATGCACCGAAGAACAAGCAGCTCCCATTACAGCAGCTCCGGTGAGGCCTGAAATACAGCGCAGGTGTGTCACCGCAGGACACCCAGGAACAGGAAATCATTAGGGCCACGTGAATTGATAATGAGTCCAACCCAGCGTCTTCGTCCTCGCAGGCGGAGCACACAAATGGTCAGACACCAGGGTGCCCAGGCTCAGATCTGTTAACAACCAAAACCTTTAATAAGCTAAGAAAAGAAACAACTGTCTGTCAAGTGAAGGCTGTGGGTAAAGAGCTCAGCCACCAGGTGACAGATGTGGTAGAAAACCGTGACATAGAGCAGGCAGGAAAGAAACAAAAAATCTCAACATAAAGTGAAATACAAAACAGGAAAGAAAGCCAAGCGGGTGCTGAGAAAGGCAGCCGAGCCGTCCCCGCCTGGGGCTTTGACTTGATACCATGTGTCCGTTGTGCTGCACAACAGGCAGGTGCTGGACCAGAGTCCGGGATGCGGCCTTTTGTACACAGGCCCCGTTAACATCTTTTAAAACTCACCATGTTCTTGAAACCTCGGTGCCAGGTACTTCTGATGTCAGGATAATGGCCACGCCAAAAGAGCCGCATTTGAAGTTAACAAGCTCGAGCATGCTATCGAGCTGCTGAAAGCCAAGTACGCATCCGCTCAGATCAGGCTACAAAGGCAACTTCAAAAGCACGCGTCCTAAAAAGGAGCCGGCAGAAGTTCAGAAATGAAAGAATAATTAGGGGCTTGAAAATTTCTCACAGGAGGCAAGAAAGGAAAGATGGAGACTGCTTACATTAGGAGGGAACTGCAGAAGAAAGAGGTGGTAAAATAATTAGAGGCATAAAGAAAGCGATGGGAGGCACCTGTCCTCTCTCTCTTGTAATACACAAGGGCTACAGGATGAAAATAACAAAATTCAAGGTCAGTCATTGTATGAAGTTAACAAAACCAGCTGCACCTGCATAACCATCACAACCATCTGGAAAGGAAACAAAAGCCCATGATGTGAGGTTTAGCCAGGCCAGAAGGGATTGGTGAGGACAATAATGTCAACTAGTGGCACATTAATCCCCTACGAGCTCCTTCCTCACCCCTCTCGTGAAGCACCCGATCCCAGCAGCTGACCTCAGTCAGTCTGGGGACCAGCTTGGCTTGATGAGCTCAAACTCCTAGAACTTTCTGCATGATCACAGGGATGGAGTCAAAGGCGCTAAGGCAAAGCGCAGGGGACATCTGAGCAGATGTTAGCAAGGCCACCAACAGGAGGGTTCAGGGTTTCCCTAGGAGCTGGGTTTCCCAATGAAGGGCCGCAGGTCACCCACCACTGTTCAGCGACACCTCTCCAAGGCACCAGGCCACGGCCACCAGCAAGACTCCCGCTTCAGCTGCCCAGACAGAGATTATTATTTTTTTTTTCACAGAAATACAAATTGCCGTTAAGTTTTTAACACATCAGTTGAGTTTCACTCTTTAAAAAGGAATGGGTTTGCTGGTGATTTTGGGTTAAGTCGAAGAGAGTCAACCACACCTCTCTCAAGGCCAGTCTGCAAGGCAGCAGTAGAATGAAATGACGGCAGTCAGTCACCAAAACACTCTCCTAAAAGTAAAGAGGCCAACCAAGCAGCGGTTCCACTCGCTGTGAACACTGCACAGCTGCTCAGTGAGAAATGCAGCCAGCTGTAAGCCATTTGGCACCTGAGTATCATCAGCACAACTCAGCACAAAATCATCCTAGCAGAGGCCTGTAAAATTCAACATTAAGTGCAAACGCAATGACTTTTTTTTTGTCCTAGACACAATTACACACAAGACCTGCCAAATTATCTCTGTGCCTTGTTTTAATATAATATTCCAGCTCATTTCATATGTAATAAATTCATTAGGCTTTGGGGTTTTTTTAAGTTACAAGATCAAGCATATTTTAACAGAATTCATTTAAATACTGTGCTTTTAGCAATAAGTAACTTCACAGTTCTGTAAACATTTTTCACTGCGTTGTCTGACCCTCAAAGGGTTTGGCTTGCTGAATTCATACCAGCTTCCACCACACGTTTCAGAAGGCAGCTTGCGACAGCGTCTGTAGAAACCTGTTCAGAACAGGATGACACCACACGCAGGTCGCCGCAGGCCCTGGCCCTGCCCAGCCCACGGTGCCGTCCGCTCACCACAGGCAAGAAAGCCGCATTTCACGTCAGAGCTCCAGCTCCTGCAGGTCTCCCCAGCTAGGTCCGATTTTCACTTTAACATTCAGTTTTACTGAGAGTTTGATGGCATTTTCCATCTCGTGCTTGACAATCTGAGCAACCTGCAAGGAAACGCTCAACATCAGATGTACACGTAACTGCAATGCTCTGTTATTCTGTCCGTAGCTGGGGCGGGCAGACTCTCCTGTGTTATTATTATTATGAGAGGAATCCTCTCCTGTGTTTATTTGCACTGACTTACCACCGATGGGAATGCAACCAAACATTTTCATCCTGATTAGGGATTATGAATGGAGAAACAGTATAAAGCCAGTAACATTTAATGCGGCGCAGAGTTGTGACTGGTTCCGTGCTGTTTAAGACTACTTAAAAAAAGAGGCAAGATTAAGTTTCCATTAAACACGTGAGTGTCCTGCAGAGCCTCCTCCTTCACCAGCTGCATAATTCTAGGTGTTTTGTGGGGTCTGTTCTGAAAACTTCAACGTACTGAAAGCAAAACACAAAACAAATACACCAGAGACAAAGAACACTGTTCTCCTCGTTGCGCTCGCACGAGAGGCACTCTGTGAAACACACACCACAAACCTCTGGGATAGCAGTTCACATTCCAAGCAGGTGCTAGAAATACCGCCCAGGTTCCCCCTCACTGTTTTGTTGAGGCAACTCCAACATTAGCTGCCCTCCAAAAGCATTCCTAACAAAACGCTCATTTCAGCTTGCAGTTAGGGGACTGACCAGTAGATATTTCTGCCTGTGACTTTTTGCATTGTCAGAGCCTGGATTTATCCTTTTTCCTGACTGTAAATACCTGTCCTGAATAAAGGGACTATCTTTCCTACCCCAAGGCCCACACAGAACCCAGCCTGTCCTGGATTGCTTACTTGAACGAATCTTTCAGTCTACAGCCATCCCATGAACCTTCCCACAGCAGAGAGAAAAGAGGCTTTGAAATCATCATGATTCTTAACCTCAGCTAGAGGCCACCGTGTCAGCACAGGAACTGCCCAAGCTCTCTGACCTTTCCATGCAGTTCCATAATTCACAGGTACCCACAGGAAAAGTCCCTTCACAGCTTTTTCTGGGGAATGGAGGGGGGGATTTCAGGAGATTAGAGCACAAGAGTTTACAACAGCATTAAGAACTAGGGGGAGATTTGTCTTCCAAAACCCTACACACCCCATATCAAAACAATGTTCGATAACCTAGAAAAATGCTTTGAAATAGGACGTATATCAGCACAGACAAGTAAAGAGTAGAAAGCAGCAGCGTAGAAAACCAGGACAGAAATAATCTACTATTCAAAAATAGGATGAAAAATAACTGCCTGGTCAGGAAGAAAATGGGGTTATCAGAGATTAAAAACTGAACAGGGCTTAAGCAAGGCACACTGTTGTAAGAAAGAAAGCAAATGCCATTCTGGAACATCGGAAAAGAAAACACTGCTGATGTGACACACAGATCAGTTTCCCACTCCAGCCTTGATCAAGTCTGGGGCCTGGAATTTCAAAAGAAACATGAACCATCCAGAGGGAGATTCTCTGAGAATGGTCATGGGTCCAGCACACACCACCACCAGCGAGGAACATCAGGGCAGAGCTGCTGCACCTAGAACGAGGGACAGCAGCTGCAGGGGAGACACAAAACCCCCTGTGAGGTTCCTGGGGAAGCTGACGGGATGAGACAGAACATGTGCCAATGCCCTGACCTGGGGGACTTTGGGCTCTGCATTTCCAGGGTTCTCAACAGTCAGCTCAAACATGCTTGGAGGAATATTGGCTATTTTAAAAAGATAAATGCAATGATGATGGGAACAAGCAAGCAGTTTAAAAGCCTTTGATCCCTATTCTAGTCCATACCTTTATGTTTCTACCCGATTCCTCGTTGCCAGGGTCAGCTCAACAGATAGTAGAAGGTCTCAACCCTCCTTTTACTACCTTTGGCAATACTGGCAGAGTCTTGCTATTGTGACACGCTCTGAAAGCCTGCTACCTCCACTTTGACATTCTGCACAGACTAGGAAAGCTCTGACACCTCACGCATTTCACACCTTCAGCACAAGAAAAAGCAAGTATTACTCCAATATGGTTTCTTAAACTAGTTCACTGATAGATTGCAAATGAAAACAGAACAATCACTAACATTGTTTCTCTTACAAACCATTTGTAAGGATACTCAGACTGGAACACAAATTCCTAGATATATGGACAGATATTTTTATGTTTCTTTCACGTACTTTAGCAGCTGAAAATAAGCTAGAGCCAGCATCAAGCCTGTGACCAAACTAACCTGTGTGTGCATAAAAATTGCTGTTGCAGCCAAGAAATGCATGATTTACAGTATAATAAAGCTTTAGTACCAGCAAGATGAAAAAAACCCTCACCAATAAACCCTCGCCAATACAGAAACCAAGAAATGCTCACTTCTTTTTTACTAAAAGATATATCGTAGTTAAAAAAACTAATTAATTCAGGCCCTACTTTGGGGGCTTAAGGGGGAGAGACTTCAAGACATCCTTTCCAACCTAGATCTTTCCACTATAGGATAATTCTAATGGTGCATCTGAAAGCACAGCAAGCAGTATCATCACAAAAAAAGATCCCTTCTGGCCCTGAAAACAATCAATCCATGGGGTAAGAAGTACCCTGTTGTCTCAGACAAAAATCCTTGAAAACCAAGTAAATTTGGCACACACAAGGAAAGTTTGAGTCTAGAAACATGCCTTGTGTACATATGCTGTTTCAAGTGACTGCCCAGAAAGTCTATGGACAGAAATATATCTGAGCGAGGTTAGAAAAGCTGGTAATGATTGCCCTTGTAGTTGAGGATGTTAATGAAAAAAATATAATTCAATAAATAATAAGCAAATCCTCTCACTTGGCCCCAGTTCTTCTGGGGACACTGTGGTTACTTGGAGTCAGTATCTAAAGCCGTAAAAGCCTATACTCAGGGGATTTCAGTTTCTACAGAGAGAAAACAAGGAGCCTTTTCACCTCTAAACAGCCTGCCTAGATTGAAACAGATGTCTGAAAAGAGCTGGCAAAACAAACAGAAGCTTGAGCTGAGATTCAAGAGAAAAAAAATATTAAACCTTTTGTTCTTAATGAAATAAAAAAAACCATGCTCAGGCCACTCAGTACTGCTGAAAGGTGTCTCAGGTAGGAGTTACTACTTGCCATCAGGAAACGAGCTTTTGTCATTAAAGATGTGCATGGGCAGAAATGGAAGACATCCCCAAGTGATGGAAGCATACCCCGTGCACCTCCCTGCATTTGTGCTCAGGGGAAACACTGAGCTGCCAACACGTGGCTGAAACACTTGCTACTGAAAGCTGTCACACAGACACCGCGAAGCCTAGGCACAGAAGTGCCTACGGGGTGGAAAAACACGCACGAGGACATGTATGCACATGAAAGGTACCTGAAGACCACACAGCACATCTCTTATACCTACCGTGCTGCTAACGAGCACCACGACACTCCTACCAGAAAGACAGGTAGGCAGGGAATAAGGAAACAAGTACCAAAAGTGCATATTCCTCCTTTCCCTACAGAGTACACACCACAGCTGTAACAATACATTCTCTGAGTTAGGCACCAGAAGACATGCGCGTAAACAGGGAGGCAGAAGTACCTCCAAATCGGGAAAAACTTTCCCCTACAACTGCCAACACTATCAAGCTACTTCACTCATCAAGTCTTGCAGAGAAGTGGAACAAACTGCTGTTACAGGGAGCAAAGCACACGTTGGAAAAATGAACGTCACACATAGGTATGGCTTGAGCCTGAAAACACAGAGATCAAGAATGCAAACATCATTTTTCACTCAGTTGAACTTTGTTTTCACGGACCTTATAGCACACTGCGAGAGGATCCAGGGAAGGGAAGCTGAGGCCCTAGAAAGAACACTTGTCATAATACATCATAATACAACAGAGAGCTGAAAAAGCAACAGCGGGGCTGTACCTGGATGACATCATCCTCTGCAACTTCATAGAGGAGCTCATCGTGGAGTTGGAGGATAAAGAAACCTCCGCTGATGGGTTGTAACATTCCTCCGTTTCTCTTCCTCGCTAGCCTTCCTGCACAGGTGGAGAGCATAGTTCGTTAGACACCATTATGCAAAGGCGTGTTTCTTGTATCAAGAAATCTTTGCACATTCCTAATGCTGACAAAAAGAACATGAGGAACTTCAAAGTGAAAAAGCCCATGCCAGAGATAAAACCACAAAATATTGCTATTCTATCAATATTTGTACAGCTACGGAGATAAAATGTTAAGGAAAAGCATTTTAAATACAAACATTTCAGCCTTTCATTACAAAGATATGAATCAGAACAGAAACAAGACACAGTTGTATCTCCTGAACCATCTGTTTTAAAAGTAAATTTTAAACAAAATCATGTCAAGTTTAATCAGAAGTTGATTTACAATGTTCTCTCTGGCAATGAATTAGGATTCTGCTTTTCTTCCAAAAACATTTTAATGGCTAGTCTAAAAAGGCAGTAAGCCTCCCTCCAAGTGCAGTTATCTGAAACTGTAGCTACTACTCCTGATTAAAAAAAGGAAAGCAAAAAAAGAGCAGTTTTTGAATAAACAAGTAAGCAGCTGACAAAAACAGGATCCTGGTAGGCCTTGCCTGACAGAAATGAAACAGAACAAACCGTTACATGGTAAAAGCTTTCTTTTAAACAAACACAACCTCACACACAGAGACTCAAAAGTCCGTTATCTCAGGTTAGCTAACAGGAGGACTGCAGTTCACAACTACAGGAAGGGTTTCACAGCATCATCAGTTCCTCACACAAGCCTCACACCGAAGCAGCAATGTTGAAGCCACATGATGCAGGATGCTGTTCTGATGGCCCAGGCATTTATAACTTGCTGAAAGAGAATTCCTTCCAGTTCTTGAAACAGCTAGCATCAGAGGAGGAAAATCTGTCACAAATACATCTACTCGCCTTCCTACAATTGTGTTGGCCAAAGGTCAGTAGCTGCTGCTGCTCCTGGAAGGGGTGGGAAGTTCTGCCAAGCACATGCCTTCTACTCATAGCAGACCTCTGTCTCTCTAAAATAAAACTCCCTATTTTTAGAGGTTTGGCAATTAATTATTAAGTTCTTCTCAGCCCTAAAAATCAGACTCTTTATATTAAGACAGTTTCATGTTTCAGTTGAAGCATAAGAACTATCAAAGAAATATAGCACTCCATCCCTACAGTTGTCTTTCTAAAAATACATGACTGATGAATAAAACACTGTCTACATCATGCTAAAAAAACGGTTTTGTAGCATTCCTTTGGGAACAAGTACTCCCCCCACAGCTTTGCTATCTCCAGCCAAAAGAAATTTATGCTGACAAATGCTTCATATAATACTCTTGTGGAGCCTCTATAAATCAAATTCCAGTCAACAAATTCCAGACTTAATTCTAACCAAAAAATATACTTTTGGAACTAGAAGTTATTGCACTATCTTTTCACTGGCTGTGAAACCAGAATATCTGCCCAGTTTCTCCTTCCTACTTTTGCACAATTCTGTGGTGGCATGACAGGCTGTATCACTTTTACGAACTGCCAACCTTTGCAAGATCTGCTTTCAGGTAATTGGGATTTTTGATGTGATCACAGCATCTGCTTCCATTTGTGTGCTGAGGAGACATTCTCTCCCCTTCCTAATAACTTTTTGCTCATTAAACACAGACTTAACATTGCCAGGAAATAAAATGTCTCCTACCCCTAGGCCAAAGGCCCTAACTTGTTTTTGCAGGCAAAATCCAGTCTAGATTTTTTTTTTTTTTTTTACATTAGTAACACTGAAAATTTTGCTCTACTGTGCAAGGAAGAGGGCGAGCATACCAGTCTTACCTCTCTGGAAGGAGCTCTCCAGATGTCTATGGGACTTGATCACAGAGGACAAAGCTTCCAGGCGCCTCTGAATGTTCACAGTGGCTGTTTTGACAATGTCTGCAGCAGATCCCTGAACAGTTGTATTCACAGCCTGTCGCTCTGCCTGAACAGAGATAGTTGTTCTCAAAACTCACCCCAAAAATGAAATCAAATCCAGCATGCCACATGTACTTCATTAAAAATAATAAATACATGGCCAAATACAGGCATAGTAACACCTCTAGATCAAGAATTTGTTATATCTGCCTGAAAGACAGACATGTTACAGACTAGCTTCAGCCACAAAATTTCTCCAGGTATCTGAGAAAAGCAGGATTTCCACACATTTAAAATTAATTCATATCAAGGGTAATACCCTGCAAGTCACAAGCCACAAGAGGGAGAAGCATATGCACATGGTAACAGTTTCATGAGCAGAAAAATCTCACAGTTAATTCAAGTATTATGAGAGACTTCAGCCTGTCCTCAAAACCATCAGAAATGGATAACCAGAGGCAAGAAGCTGGACTTCATGGACTAATAATCTGGTCTGCTGTACTGAACCCTGACTGCCAGAGCATGACAGCTCTGTAAAAACAAACCAGATCACACTATGACACAACATTCATTTTTCACACAAGCAACCACTCTACTAATCCCCTCCTCAGACAAGAAAATTGTATGCAAAGGTTCTGTTCTCTTTGATTAGGGCTGAAACGTCTGCAAAAATTTATAAGAAAGCTGAAATTAAAGTGAAATAATTCATTAGCTGGTCTTTAATATGATTTTAAAGAATAAATCAAAGTTGAACAGAAGGTACATCTACAAAGCTTCATGCTGAAGTATCCTTCAGATTAAATAGACAAATCATCTCAAAAGTTTTTTGAAAGACTCCTTGTTTCCCTTTCAAATACTTAGAGTACCTACTCCCCCTCTTCCACTTTGTCCCTCTTCCACTCTAGTCTTTAATTCCACACAACCTGATTCATCTTCCTACTGAGAAGTATAACGCTTCCTCCCCACAGAAATGCGACAACATCTTCTCAGGGAGTCAATTCACTCTTACTGAAGTAAAGTCTTTGACAGATGTGTCCAAAATGACCTTGAAAAAAAATAATGCCACTGCGAAGGCGTATATTAAGTAAATATTTCTCTAACAAGTTAGAGAAATTTTCCTTTGAGGGAAGATAAGAAAAGGAACAAATATCCAAAAATATAAGACTTAAATGCCCCTCTTTGTTCAAGTGCTGACAGCATATAACTTACAAAGACTGCTGCTGAGTGGGAGCAACTCAGCCTGAAGAGTTAAAGCACATCACTGTGTGGAGGCTTTTTAAAATCATGTCCACTTACTTCAATGAATTACTCACTCCAGTCCCAACGTGGGAGTTGTGAAGTGAGGTTAGCACAGTGATGACAGCTGTACACCCAGTCACAGAAGACTTACGTCAAGCAGACCATGACAAAAGCTCTGTTATTCAGAGAACAACTGAGGGGGAGATAAACTAAGTGAGAAGTGGAAGGTCATGACCAATATGGCTCATAGACCCTGTAAAACCACAAATATGGATATGCAAAGAAATCTAATGCTTTCAAAATAATAAAATACAAATATAAATTAAAAAAAAAAAAGCGTACTGCACTCAACATACATGAGCTTTACTGTAGGGGTTTGGATCTTTGATAGCTGGCAGGTATCTTCGTCTTCCCAGGATGGTCTGCACAAACCCATCTCTTCTGCAGCTCCTCACTGTCTCCCTCAAGAATTTCTGAATCCCTGAGAAAGTGAAGAGAAAGTCTTCCTTAATATTGCAGATGCTCCATGTTGCCTTCTCACTAGGGTCACTGAAAGCGGTCTGAGACCCCCAAGCAGCACAAAGGTAATCCTTAAATTTCCTAGACCCTGCCAGTCTGCCAAGGGCACACGATCACTCACTCAGCCTATTCACAGCTTTTCTGGGAAACCTATTCAGACTTTTGAGGTGGAAGTGAGGGCACAGTGTCAGGGTATCTGGCTGTGCACAAGGAATTCTGTTCTGCACAGTGCCAAGGCTCAGAGGATCATACATGTATTATTGATAACGGGGGGGTCAGGACCTGGACCAGCACTGGAAAGACAAGTAGTAGGAAGGGAGCGAGTTGAAAGCAGGTCAGAGCCCTTGATGCCTCAGGCTGCGTCACTTCACATTCTAGGATGAAAGAAACTCACCCACCTGCACTTTGCAAGGGAAGAAGTGAATCCACCAGGAGTGTTTAAAAGACATTTAGGCCAAAGAAAGGTGAGATAGGGAAGAGTACCTTCCACTGTAAGTTCAGGTAACAACTGCACTAAAGTGGAAAAAGTTAACTTCAGACAGTTCCTTTCCAAGGTTCACAAAAGTTAAAATAAAAAAGGAGCTATTCAAGATCAAGACTGAAAGCATTCATCAATTCATTAGGTATGTAATTTAGCACATCAGCCTGGCTATAGATAGAAGTGAAAATATATAAGAATTGAAGTTACAATACAAGGTACATCACGGAGTTTGTATGTATGCACGTGTAGTGAGAGGGAGGAAGCAGGAAGTAATTTCTAATGGTCATGATGGAGAGACTATCCAGAAATGCTGGAGACAGACTCTTAATAGAACACCATTTCTCAGCATCTGTCTCCTAAAGAAACAAACCCTGAATCTTCAAAACATAATTTTCCAGCTCATTTCCAAGTTTTATGATTAGAACTAGCTGTCTCTCATCCCACTTGCTCTCCATTCATTTTCTGATTGCAACTCTACTGTCTCTACAGCTTTCCTAAAAATTAACATGCTTCTTAGAAATGCAACAATGTCTTTTTACAAAACATGGGAGAGCTGCTCTGAGCAGCTGGATAAAAGGGTAAGGGTTATACGCAGAACAGTTTAAAACTCAATGAAAGCAGAAAAGAGAAATGGTTATATTTGAAAATTGTAAGTGTGGTCTAAAGTTGTATCGCATAACCTTTGAAGCTGTGTGTTTTAATAGGGAAAAGAGTGTTTCTTATTCAGAAAGTTACGAGCTTTAAAATGAATCCCCAGGGCTTAGTAAGTAATTAAATTAAAAAAAAAAAACCACAAAAAAAACCAACACAACAAAATAATTGATCTAATAAGCAAACAACAAGGTCCAAATAATGAATAAAACCAGACTGTAGAGTAAAATATTATGGAGTATCAAACTACTGTTTTCACACACTGGACTTTTTCAAAACAAAAAGCTTTTTTGAAAAAGGTAGGTCTAGAGGGCTGAGACAAATTTAGGATTTGAAGAGAAGAGATTAAGAACAACAGCGACCCCCACCACACAGCTCCCAAACAGCCATATCCAAACCTGTGTATCTTGATTTGAAGGATTCAATGTAACTGGCAGCTTCATTTTCATCAATCCCCATCTGCTCGCCTAAAGATTTTGCTCCTATTCCATAGATGATTCCATAGCAAATCTGCCAGAGGACAGTGTGAAGAACCATCACCATATGGTGAGCCATGCAGAGGAAGCAGAGCCAAAACAAAATGTGATTGTCTGGAAGACAAGTGTATCGGAACAAGGGCGAGCATTCAAGAAGAGAGACTACATCTGAGTCCAAGTTATTCATGATGCTTTTCCTCACCCTCATCCTCCAAAACCCAATGTCCTGGTTTTGGCTAGGATAGAGTTAATTTTCTTCTCAGTAGCTGGTAGAATGCTCTGTTTTGGATTTAGTATGCCAATTATGTTGATAACACACTGATGTTTTTAGTTGTTGCTAAGTAATGGTTATATTAAGTCAAGCACTTTTCAGTTTCATAGGCCCTGCCAGCGAGAAGGCTGGAGAGGCACAAGAAATTGTGAGGGGACGCAGCCAGGACAGCTGACCTGAACTCGCCAAAGGGATATTCCATACCGTGGGATGTCACGTATATAAACTGGGGGGGGGTTGCCCAGGCCTGGCCAATTGCTGCTCAGGGACTGGCTGGGAATCAGTCAGCAGGAGGCGAGCAATGGTACTGTGCATCACTTGGGTTGCACAATACGTCTTATGGATTATATTGCTTTCTCCCTGTCTCTCCTTCTCATTACAATTGTTGTTGTTGCTGTTATTATTATCACAATTATTGTATTTTATATATTATATATAGTATGTATTTTTATTACATTATAATTATTAAATTGTCCTTATTTCAACCCCTGAGTTTTACCTTTTTCCCACATCTCCTCGCCACCCTTCTGCGGGGACAGCATGCAGCTGCATGGTACTTAGTTGCCAGCTGGGGTTACACCACAACACCCAGACAGCTCCAGCTGAAACTTAGTGAGTGTGGGAGGACATCCAAAGCAGCTACCAAACAATCACGGTCAAACCCAAACAGAAGACCATACTATTGCGACTTTGTGATGTTTTTAATGCTGAACCGTCCTGCCCAGAAAGCTGCTGCTGAGGTTTTTTTCCTAAAAATTACCTGTTTAGCTTGTTGCCTGGTCCTATCTCCAACAGCTTCAGGATCGATCATTTTCCATTCTGCTGCAATGCTCTTAAAGACATCAGTACCCTCGTTCAAGGCTTGAATGAGTCGACAGTCGCAAGACAAATGAGCAAGGATCCTCAGTTCAAGCTGAGAGTAATCAGCAGCCAAGATTAAGCCACCTGAAGTCAAAATGTTAGCAGAAATCATTATTTCATAAATTACTCCAACATTCCAATCAACATTCCAGCAAGAAGGACTGAAGCTGTCCTTGCACCTTCCACAGTTTTCCACAGTCATTTCTATCAGACAAATCCTTACCAGTTTCCCCAGCGCCCAGGCCTGCCTGCTTTCCATCCAGCCCCTACATCTAGAACCAAAACCCCACAGACAAGTATCTGTCCAGGTGTCTGTGTCTAGCACCTGATAGGAATGGCTGGCACAGAGATCAGACCAGCAGGCTTGTCCTAAGCCAGGGCAGGCAACGTGAAAACTGACATTTGGATAGCAAGAACACAAGATAAGAGTGCAATCTGTATATTAAGAGCTGCCTAAGCTACCTTTTTAAAAAACAGGTATTCTTAAAGAGGAAATGAAGGTGTGAAGATCTGAAGTATAACATTTGAATACTTTGCCCAGCCAAAACTCTCTCCTTTACAGTCTTGTGAATAATTTTGAGGACACGCTAACCACTGCATTAGTCTTCCAAGTAGGCTGCTCAGTCAAATATAGTCATCAATTCTTAACTCTTCATTAGATCTAGGATTTTTTGTTAGGGGTACTCTTAACAATTACAGAGCAGGATCTAGGCCTTACCTGGGAACGGAACAAAAGCATGCCTCATGCTAACAGAAAATGGTATTCCTCTTTCTTCAGATCTGCCTGCAGCCTGACCCTTTAGGCCATTAGGCAAAAAGCTGGAACGCTTTCTGCATCTGTGGAGACAAAGAATGGCTGTTCTTCACCAATTCCTAAAACACTTAAAGATGCATAATCATTTTTGCCACAAAGAATCAGTGAAAACAAGTGAGACAGTAGCCTCTATTCTACTCTTCTGGACAATCCATACCTAAATTTGACCACGGGGGTACTAAACAGAGGCCACATGTACACCTGAAGGGATTTACTGACTCTGAACAGATTTAGGGATAAATCTTCCTAGAACACTCAAGGTTTGGTCCAGAAATTGGATAATTCCACTCACAAACAGGTAAGATGAAAAGCCTCAGATCTGTGATGGGTGCATTCCAGAAAGGTAGCAAAGGAGTCCCTACAGGAATCCTAAAAATTCAACACCCCACCCTGAATACCATGTCTTCTCTTAACATCATCCTCATATTCAGAATGCCTACACCAGCCCATACCTGGTACAAACAGAAAAATTTCCCCCACAACATTAGCCTGACTGCATGTGCACACACACACACAGACAAGTAAGCGTGTAAAAGCGGAACAGAAGTTGCAGAAGATGTGCTCGTAAACATGGTACTTCACTAAAGACTGAGCAAAAAATTGCCCCAAAGCAACCTGATTTTCTTTTCCAGGTGAGAAGTTTACACTGGCACCCAGGTGCTCTGCAGGCTCTCAGGGCTTGCTTAGCTCTCCTGCCCCACCGAGTCACCTGGAGCTGCAGACAGAATTGTATGCATCAGTGCACGCACTGAACAGTGTGCAGCTGTGACACCGTTCACACCACCTACTCCTGCCAGCACCAGTCTACCAGCCAGCCTGCTGGGTTCTTCTCTGGAAGTCAAAAGGCCTTTATACATCCTTGATGTCTGGGTCAGGGATCTGAGCAGCTTCTTTATCAGAATGAAAAGGTATCTCTGAGATCAATTCAGCAAAGTACAGAAAAGACATCAGGCTCTCCTCCCTTGTGCACTCCCTTTTCCTCTTATACCTTGTCATTTCAGGAATGGTAGGGATCAAGGAGATAAAAGATAGCACAGAAATAAATTTTCAAAAGAAATAAAGGTGGGACAACATATAGGAACTGTACAGAATCACACTGTCCAGCACAAGTTCCACATTTAGTTGAATAAGTAAGGGCTTTACATCATGATCTAATTTAGTTAGCTACATTACTTTGGGCAGAAGCTTCTTACAACACAAGAGGAAGGGGTAGTAATAGTAATTACCAAGATAAAAGACAGTTTGGACCAAGGCTTGGAAGGCCTATCAGACTTCGGCTGCACAACAGCTTCTTTTGTGCCAGCAGTCATTTCTGTGCCTTTAGGATTGCCCATCTTCCTAACACAGTAGCTGCTTACCTAAGGAACGTAGTCCCAAAAGTCAGCCTGAGCAGCAGACCTCTCCCAGAGTTCAGCAAGCTCTCCCTTCCTTTGATGGGCTGCTTCTCTACAGGGAAGACTAAGAACCCAGCCTACGCTCCAATCATCCTGCAAAGCTGCTGCAAGCCTGAGCACTGCCAGAGCTATTTCTCAGAACATTTCTGTGCCTCCATGGCTAGGCCTGTTCTTCTGAAGCAAGATGGACAAGATCCTGCTACTCCTGGGCTCTCTTCCCATGACCTACTCAAGGCAAGGGATGTTAGACACGTGGTGGTAGGAAAAGACAGACAGAAGAGCCAAAAACTTCTGAAATTTCTCACATCTTTCTGTGGGCAAAAAGATGATTAAAGTCACTCGAGTGACACATGTAGGACAAGAACCTGAACGGAAAGAGAAACTCAAAGGACAGAAAACCACCACCAAGCGGTATGAAGCCCCAAAGCTGACAAGCTAGCTGCTAAAAGATACACCTTGATATTTCCCTAGACTTCCACAGAACTGTTTAGGCATTGACATGTAATGTTGTTTGATTAACAGAAACCATATTTAGAAACTTCTGTTACCTGGTAGCTTTTGCAGGATCATTATCACAAATGCAATTATTTACAAAGAATGAAAAATACATTCACCCATGTTTCCTTACACAGGGAGTTAAACAGCATAAAACAAATGAACTTTCTTCTGCTTCTTCCACAATATTCTATCTTCTTTCAGAGTAGCTCTTAGAAAGTCAAATCAGATCCTAACTTCAGTTTAGTTACTTTTCCCACCCAGGCTTTCCATCCAACTGCTGGGAGCATAATGCTAATCTCACTGTAGGATTTCATAAAGAATTTCAAAAAGCAAGTGGCTATATGGAGCCACATGCTGTTAGTATTATTAGGTCTTTCATGTATCACTGACTTTTAGATATTTATTCCCCTAGAACTGTAAGAGAAACACTGAGTAACAAGTCACACTGACGTGACAGCAGCCACAGGTAAAGTCAGAAAAGAGAAATTTGACAAGTCAACCACATTAAGATCAGAAGAGTAGGCTGAAGCTTTGCCAAGATCCTCCTACCTGCCCCCAGAAACAGCAAGAGAATTAACATTTCCATGGGCTTGGGAGGGTGGGCTTTCTTCAACCACAGTTGGCATTTCAATCTCAAAATCTCTTGGCACGTTCTGGATATTTGGTTCTGTGAAGGTTATTCGACCTGAGAAGGAAGAAGAGCAGAATTAAGTGAGGGTCCAAAAGATGTCTCTCTAACTTAACACAGCTGAGCACACATCTGCATCTCCAAAAAACAAATGCAGGAAGGTGGGACAGAACACCATCACTAAGAAAATGGAAGAAGAGGAAAAATAATTTGGGCTTAACGGACTTGAGATTGTTCTCCTGCAGCATTTCTGTACCACTAATAAGACATTCCCAAATCCAGAACCTGTTCCAGGGTCAGAGATTTACATGCTAGTATGTACAAGAAAAAAATAAGAAAATAATAATACTGTTTGGTGAACACAAAAGCTATTTTAACGTCTCTAGACTTTTGGGGCAGATTCATGTGAAACAGGTATTTCAGTATTTTCATTTGGTTGCACTAGAGCACTGACTTGACTTCCTCTCTTTTTTCCATAGAAAATCTGTCCACCACACACACACACACAAAGGAAAAAAAAAAAGAAGTGAGGATTTTAAACACATTTCTTTACCTGTAGCTGTGTGAGTCTGTGACACTGGATATATCCTTTCCATTCCCAGTGCAGAATTCAATCGTTTTTCCCTCTGTAGTGGAAACACCACTTTAGTAATGGCATTGTTGATCCTCCTCCATTCCAATATCAGCCCTGGCAATGGGTGAAGTGTCTTCAATTTCTCCAAAACATCCTTGTGGGCAGAAAAGGGCACAACTACAATCAACTGCCTTTAAAGCTTTATAAATAAAGTTTTTGCAGTTCTGCAGGAAAAAGCAACTCCTTCACCCACAGTGAACTTCTGGTGTCACTGCCTGAAAATTAAATGGATATCCCCTCCACTTACACCGCCTACACCTGGGCAATCAAAGCACCACGAGATACACCTGTGGTTTTGTTACACACAAGAATGCAAGCACTTCTTTTTGGACTTTTGTATCCTCATCACCACCCTCAGCCTGCACCAAAAAATAAATCACCCAAAATTATCAAATAAAGCATCACCTGCCATAGGTCCCCTACATTGTCTCCTCTTGCCCAGCGTTAATGCTCCTCCTCCATCTTCTCGCATATTTTTCTCCCTGCTCTCTCCTATGCATACACTAGGAAATCATTAAATGAAGCCCTTGACCACACTCCTTGAAAGACAATGCTGATCACTAGCAATCAAATCCTTTCAGTTAAATCAGAAACACGAAGGGACTAACAAGACTTTCAAAAGATAGTGGCATGCAAATATTTCTCAAAATAACATTTCTTTGTATGCAGCAGGCAGCTGCAGCTTCATCCTCCACATCACAAAAGAAGAAATCCTCACTTTGCTTCTTGCTCCCTGCTCTGCCACCAGCACTGCACTCACTTCTTCACTGCCACTTGAGTTTTGGAAATCAATACCTGTCTTCCAGGGACTGGCTAGACTGAACAAGGGGAAACTAAGAAAACAACACAGATTAATGAGTCCTGAAAACAGGGAACGTATATCTGCCAGTATCACTTGTCTGGCAAGAGAAACCATTAGCCTGCAGCAGGTGGTATTAACACAGCTCCACAGTGTTTATCAGCCGGCCAGCATGTCAATAGCCTTCACATATATACAAGCTTTTGATATACCAGATCTAATAAGCCATCAGACCAGCCATTCTGAAGACAAATTCTCTGAAGCACAAAATACAGATATGGTAGAACCAGGCAAGGGAAATATTGTATTTAAGTGTTTCAATACTACTGAGGACAGCCTTGGCTGCAGTGACCATGAGGCGGTGGAGTTCAGGATCCTGCATAGAGAAACAGGGATACATAGGATTGCAACCCTGGACTCCAGGAAGGATAACTTTGACCTCTTCAAGGGTCTACTTGAGGAATCCCATGTGTTAGGGCTCTGGAATGTAGTGGGGTCCAAGAGAGATGGCTAATATTTAAGCATCACTTCTTCCAAGCTCAAGTGCATTCCTATGAGTAAGAAATCAACAAGAAATCAAGCAAGCAGGTCAGGGGGGCTGTGTGGATGAGCAAGGAGCTTCTGGCAACACTTAAACAGAAAAATGAAGTTTACAGAATGTGGAAAAAGGGACAGGCCGCTTGGGAGGAATACAGGAACAATGCCAGAATATGCAGGGACATGTCAAGGAAAGCTAAGGTCTGTCTGGAACTAAATCTGACAAGAGATGTCAAGGACAACAAAAAGGACTTCTTCAGGTACATGAGTTGGAAAAGCATGACTAGGGAAAACACAGGCTCGCTGCTGAATGAGATGGGTGTCCTGATGATGAAGAACACAGAGAAGGCAGAATTAGTGAATGCCACCTTTGCTTCAGTCTTTTCTGCCAAGGCCAGCCCTCAGGAATCCCAGACCCTGGAAGCAAAAAAGGAAGTCTGGAGAAAGGAAGGCTTTCCCTTGGTCAAGGAAGATCAGGTTAGAGATCACTTAAGCAAACCTGACACCCACAAATTCACGGGCCTCCATGGGATGCACCCCAAAGCGCTGAGGGAGCTGGCACGTGTTATTGCTAAGCCATTCTCTATCATCTTTGAAAGGTCATGGAGGAGAGGTACCTGAGGACTGGAAGAAAGACAATGTCACTCCAGCCTACAAAAAGGGCAAGAAGGAGGACCCAGGAAACTACAGGCCGGTCAGCCTCACCTCCATCCCTGGTAAGGTGATGGAACAGCTCACCCTGGATTTTGCCCTTAAACACATGGAGGAAAAGAAGGTTATCAGGAATAGTCAGCATGGATTCACCAAGGGGAAATCATGCCTGACCAACCTAATAGCCGTCTATGATGGAATGACTGGCTGGGTAGACAAAGGGAGAGTGGTGGACGTTGTCTGACTTGATCTGCTGCCTTTTGGCACTGCTTCCCATAACACACTCATATGCTCGGGAAGCGTGGGTTAGATGAGCAGTGAGGTGGACTTGGAGCTGGCGGAATGGCAGAGCTCAGAGGGCTGAGTCTCGCTGGAGGCCAGTAGCTGGCCGTGTCCCCAGGGTTGGTACTGGGTCCAGCCTTGTTCAACTCACTCATCGATGACGTGGATGAAGGGACAGAGCGCGCCCTCAGCAAGTTTTGCTGAAGATGCAAAGCTGGGAGGAGAGGCTGATCCACCAGACGGCTGCGCTGCTCTTCAGCGAGACCCGGACAGGCCGGAGAGCTGTGCGGAGAGGAACTCATCAAGTTCAACCAAGGCAAGTGCAGGGTCCTGTCCCGGGGGAGGGGCAGCCCCATGCACCACTACGGGGTAGGGGCTGACTTGGAAGGCAGCTCTGCGAAGGCGGCCCTGGGAGTTCTGCTGGACAGCAAGTTGCCCGTGGGCCAGCAGTGTGCCCGTGTGGCCAAGGCAGCCGATGGTACCCGGGGGTGCATTAGGAGGAGGGTGACCAACGCACTGAGGGGGGCGATCCTCCCCCTCTGCTCTGCCCTGGTGAGGCCGCATCTGGAGTGCTGTGTCCAGTGCTGGGCTCCCCAGTTCCAGAGGGACAGGGAGCTACTGGAGAGGGCCCAGCAGAGGCTACTGAAATTATTAGGGAAGGGAGCACCTCTCTTATGAGGAAAGGCTGAGAGAGCTGGGCCTGTTTAGCCTGAAGAAGACCGAGAGATCTTACAAATGCATACAATAAAGGCGAGTGTCCAGGGGATGGGACCAGGCTCTTTTCAGTGGTGCCCAGCCACAGGACAAGGGGCAGTGGGCACAAACTGCAACAGATGAAGTTCCATCTGAATATGAGGAAAAACTTCTTTACTTTGAGGGTGACAGAGCACTGGAATAGGCTGCCCAGAGAGGCTGTGGGGTCTTATCTGGAGACACTCAAAACCCACCTGGACACAACTGCGCAACCTGCTCTAAGTGATCCTACTTTAGCAGGGGGTTGGACTAGATGATTTCCAGAGGCTCCTTCCAACCCCGACCATCCTGTGCTTCAAGCTGATGCTGAAAAATTCTGCTACTGGCCTTACAAAATTATTGTGCTATTTTCATCGTACACGTGATTTGGGAAGTCAAATTCTGCCCAATTTATTCTTATTGAAGCCTGCTCTTTATAGTCATGTTCTTACTATACTCAGGCTTTAGGAGAGTAGAAGGAGTTAATAACTGCTAACAGAGAAGGCAGAATCCAGTTTTAATTTCCAGTGGCAACTGGAGGAGCAAAAAGCAGTTAAAATTTACTTATTTAAGTCAGCATACCTAAATCGGACGTATCCAAGCAGCAAATAGGTGAAGTAAGAGAGAATTATTTTTACAGTCACTTTCAGACTAGCATCAGACTTTACAGTACCTTGGTTGTACTGAACTGCTTGCTTAACCTAACCCTGTTTCCTTTAGCACTTGCTCTTCTCGTGTAACCCAGAGTTTTCTTGTTCCCTGGAACCTTCACATCTCCATTTTGTGGCAACTTCAGCTCCACGAACAAAACCTGAAAAAGGCCAGCATTTCAAATCAGTTTCTCCATGCTACTCTCAGGGGAAAACAAAAAGCAACTGAGCACTTAAACAGCTTGTTCCAACCAAAGGATAGAATGAACACTTCAGGTAATTAAAAAGCTGATTAAAGATCTCTGCTATCAAAGTCATTCCTCCTCATTTTAATTAACTACAAAATGCAATCTAAAATCTCATTTTCTGAACAACGTAAGTTTCAGTCCAGATGTATTTTTTTAGAAAAGGTAATTACCTCCATCCAATAAGTGAGGTAACTGCTGACAGTCAACTGTAATAAAACATGATGTTGAGATGACTAAAATTGGGAAGATTTGGAAGAAGTGAATAAAAAAGAGGTGTTAGTAGGGAGCAAGCTCCAAAGCAACATGAATGCATAGAAGGAGGTGGTCAGAAATACCTTTTACAGAACAACCATAATATTAGGCTTTCTAAAATTGCCAAGAACTGGAAAATTAAATATATGTTCACTTGTTGACAGACAGAATGCAGTTCTTCATTTTTCATTCTATGTTTCTATTTAGCACTACAAACTGTTTAGCAGCTATTGTTTTACTTCACAGCTGGCAGAAGAAAATAGAAGCTTTTCTCTTGCACATTTATGTAGCACAAAAATTTTACTGACACAAAATTAGAAGGGTAAAACTCTAACCTATACAAGATATTTTACATGATTCCTACAAAAGTTTCCACATGAGAAACAAGCTGCTGTAGTTCAATGAACAGTATTTCAGAAAAAAATGTCCTTTCCCTTTTCCTTGAAGCAGGGTGAAATTGAACTTGAGCATTATTTAAGGAGTTCTAACTCAGACTACTGTTACCAAGCAAAACTTCTGCATTTGCAACAAAGGAGGAATATTTCTGTTGAACTTCTTCTAGTGACAGCTGCTTGCAAATTTTGACTACCTCTATATAATGTACAACCTCGCAACAAGAAATTACTATATAGAAAAGAAATAAATGGGGAAATTCCATGTAATGTACGTTAAAAATATATATAGCAAGGTTCTTCAGGAATAAAAGTATTGCTAATTTACATAGAAATCTGTTTCTTAGGCTTTAAAAAAAATCAGTTCCATACAGGTTCTTAAAAAGAGACAGTACTTGATTCAAAACTTTTAAAGCAGTCTCTCTTCCTCTTTCATGGGTAGCAATGCAACTTATCCAGCACAACTACTCTTAGACTCAAGACTACATGATATCAGATCACATGTCATGTGCATAATACTGGTATTCCAAAAAGCTTCTCTAGTCCCACACTATTCATCCAAAATATTCCAAAAGCCATTTAATTGGCAGATCATCTCATGTGCTGTGAGACACCAAGGTCCTATACACACAACATGCTTTTTTCCACCTGGGTTTTATTTCCTACATGTATATTTCCACCTCTACCTTCTTTATCCCTGCTAAAAAGTTAGCAGAAATCAGAATGACCACTAACAAGCAGGGGATGCACAGCACCTTGCAGGCAGCGAGCTCACACTGAGCGCAGGCAAATCAACTCTGAGTAGAGTTCCACTTGCATTTTGTCTTTTCTTCACACAGTCTGCCCAAGAAGTTTTTTCTTAAGTCTAAGCAAAAGCCTCTTGAGGGTAATTTCCTAAAGTTCTGCCCCTCTCACCCTAACCCTCACCTACCTCTGCAATGTCATCGGCGCTCGTCAAGGAGAAGCTGTGGCCTGCCAGCTGATATGCCTTGGTCTCAATCTCACTCAGTTTAGCTTCCATGACCTGTTTCTGAGTTTCATACGCTGCTGTGCTAAAACCAATGCCATTCAGCTCCAGCAGAGCCAGGCAGTAATGGGTGGGCATCTCCACTTTAGAAAACACATCTGTAGTAAGCACAAACCC
>JAVJGJ010000057.1:2672651-2702225 GCA_035590215.1 Microhierax caerulescens | reverse complement strand
TCTGTAGTAAGCACAAACCCCAAGAAAAGCTTTTAATACATCAAAAATAGATCAACTACAGAACAGATTAAAAAAACAACAACTGGGGAAACCTCAATATTTTAAAATCCTGAATGTCCTGACACACTGAAATCTTTCAGTATAGATTCAGTTTTAATACTTCTGTTTCTGGAATGTTTTATAGTAAGAAATATTTCATAATAAGTATTCCAGAACTTTTTATCACAAAAGAATGTTAAGAGAATAACAATTTAATTTTTTTTTACTAAGAAATACACGCCTTTTTGTATATCAACATTTTATAAACCACATGTGTGTATATATATAATGTAAATGCATAAAATAAATGCATATAATGTAAAGCTTTCTAACTTGATACACTTTCATTCCACCACCCACAACTTTTAAAAATGTTCTAATGTTTAGACATCACAATCGTTAATGATCCAGTAAACTTGCAATAGAAGACTTCGGTGAGTCTGGTCCCTAATCTTAGGCTTTGGATACAGTTTCAGGGGAACTTTTTTGGGTGGGGGGCAGGGGGAGTTGTTTGCTTGTTTTTAAATAAAGACAAGCACTCAGCAAATAACTAGTGCAAACATACTGGCTCATTCACTATGGGATCACAACAGTTTCATGGACACAGCACATACATTGCAAACAATGTTTATATGGGCAGGCCAAAGAGCAAGAAATCTCCTTCAGAAAACATCTGAGGATTTTAGAAACCGCTTCTGGCAAGGAAATGCAAAAGCTTTTGAAAATATTCACAAAAAAGCACAGAGACCCGTAAGTCCCCTCAAAATGGCTAGGGCACTCACCTGAGAGGCAGAGATCTGCTTGATTCAGACTTAAAATAGACTCTGCTATTGCCTTAACCAATGGAACTGGTGGATATTTGGGATATAAAAATTATATTTTAATGTAGGGGTTTTGACAAAACAGATGTACTTCCAAGGGAAGTTTCCTCTTTTAACAAACAAACATTTTGCCACAGAATACACTTAGATAAGAACTTCCAAATCTCCTCTCTCCTCCACTGATCATTCAGCCTGTGGTAGCACAGCTACCTTTACCCCCTCCATCTTTGCCCCAAAGTGGAGGAGCTCTCTTTACCTGTCAGATTTTCCTTCTGTAATTCATTATGGAGTTGGTTCATGACACTGAAGATAAGCACAGACTCTATTGCTGCTCTGTACCGCCCAGAATGATCTCTGCTGGCACTAAGCCCCAGGCTCTGCACGCCTTGGCCGGTGCCTACCCCTTCCAGTAGAGGCAGCTCGTTGGGGAGAAAGTTAGTCACCATGTTGTGAAGTGTACACTCCTTAGAGCCAGAATCAAGCAGCCAACATGCAACCTTAAAAAGGGAGACCTCCATGAGACCTTTTTTTCCATTTTAGTCATAATACAATGTAAATATTTAATGCAAGGTTATGGTGCAGATAATTTTTCTTGATTCTGCAGGCATACTAGAATAATTTGTAGAAGATTTGCATTATTTCAGATAAAATCTTCAAGAGGGCATAAGTCACTGAAAAAGCTTCACTCTCACTCAGTCAGTTCTGCACATTTGGAAACCTTATCCTCTGTCAACTAAACACATCTAGAAGTGTTGTCCTCAGGTTTTTTCATTTATTAAAACCTAACACAAAGGAGATTAAACGTGAAAATCAGGATCAAAACACCTTTAATCTGAAAACTAACTTTTTACAAACCAGAACTTGCTATTGATCAAGCTGAGCTCTCCTGTTTTTTTTGCACATCGCACTAGTACCAAGAATTCTGCAAGGCGAATTTTATTCATGGTAAGCCTCATACCTCCCACTGTCTTCAAAGCAATTTTGCGTATAGCTGTATTTCAATCTTTTGCATCAAAATAGGATGAAACAGGTTTCTGCATTGTCTCTGCCATGCAAGCAGAAAAACATATGTATATATGGAGGGGGGTTGCGTGAATTCATTGCATCACTAAAATGAACAAATATGAGTATGTCTGTCTAATACACAGGACACTGCAGGGAAAGGTGATACTTTTATTGTTCTTTAATTTTATCCTAAAACTATGTATTGGCATGAAAAGCTAAGTTTGTCCTTGTGTTGAACACCTTAGCTACTTACCTGTAGACTTTAATATTGCCATGATGCTATTCAACCCATGTGTGATGCAACCTTTCAAATTCAACACCAGAAATTGCTATGCACCTAGAGCTCTTCCTAACAAGGACAAGAAGGTGCTTTTACCTCCTTCTAGTGTTTCATTTGAGTTATAAGTGGTACCCAAACCTTTGGTAATTACATGTAAACTTTGTTCTGTTTTAAAAAAATCAGAGTAGCAAGGTGGTCCACACACATAGTGGGTAAATCTTTTGCTTAGAAAGTCTTCTGCTCTCAGAATCAATAATCTGACCAGAAGCACTTTCAGTCCCAGGCTTCTTCAAAACAAGAGTTCAGTCCTGTCCATTGGGAGAGGGGAGAGATTTAACCTCATCCTCCTCACTCAAGCAATCAGATATGAAAGATTAATGTGTTAACCTATCGCTGAACCTGCTCTGTTTCTCTTGCAGGCACCATGAACAAACAGGAAAAGAAGTATCCTCTAAATACTGTTCTAGATTTCCCACTGGAAGAAAATGTTCCTAAACCCCCTGACAGGTGTGCATATTCAAATCTAAATAACAGAAAGTACTAGAAGGTACTCCTATCTTTCCACTGGTATGTTTAAATTAGCAGTTTTACTCAAGCTAAAATTCTTAATCCTGCAAACCTTTGGGTCCTCAAAACTTCCTTCCAAGGAAATGCCACAAGCCATCACCAGAGTCTTGTAGTGCTGAATGAAGTTATACATGACAAGTGAGCGCTCCTGCTTGGGCTCCTGCAGGTACAGCTGCAGATGATACAGTCTCTCTGTTACAGGTAGGTTTTTGTCCAAAGGTGGTGGTGCCAAACTCATACTGATTTCTAAGGCAGAAAATAAAAGCAAAAAACATCTTTTTACCCGCTGCGTGATAAGAAAGGCAAGCGAAAAATCTTGAAAGCAATCATCTAAAGCACAAGAACTACAGCTGGACTGTAAACAAACAGAAATAAATCTACACTGATATTATGTATTTTATCAAACCAGACAAGGCTCCCAAAAGCAATATGCTGTGTCTGTACTATTAAACAACGGACAGCCAGGAATTAAACCCTAGACATGAGCGCAGGTAGCACAGTTTGTGTTATGGTCAGCATTCTAGCATCAGATTTGTTCTGGAGTGCAATAATTGGAAAACGTTGAAAGAGGAAAAGCAAGTAAGCTGAACAAAACATGGGAGCGAGCTAACATTTTAGCCATATGCATGCTTAGCAGTCCAGTGCTTGAGTAAAATACCTAGCTTTATTATACAAGCAGCACAGATGTATCCACAGCAACACATTCAAGGGTGTTGCATGCTGAAGACTGCTGACTAGTATGGTAAATTACTCCATCACACAACTGAGCTGGGTCTGGGACACTCAAAACACTTCCAAGTACAAAACGTTGAAGGTGCTTTCTTGAAATGCAGTGTCATGTAACACAGCACAGCCTGTCGGCTCACTTACCTGTCTGGTCTTGTATCTGCTGCAAAGAGATATAGTAGGCATCTCTTCCACCCCAACATACTGCCAGTCCAACTACCAAGATATCTTCACAGCCTTGGACAGGAAATCCATCACCTTTAACTTTTGTCCAGTGAGAGGAATTTGCTAAAGGAATAATTTTTAAATTACAATTATAAAACGGCATCTATAAATATAGAGTTTAGATCCTGAAAATGTAAATTTTCAGTTGACTCTAAATCTCTTACAACTTTAATATATACCTTCATTTTTATCTATAGGTAGAAAAATCTGTGTTTCTTTGGGGGGGGGGGGGGAATATAGCAAAACTTCAGAATAGTAAAACTTTCTCTTAAAAGAAGCAACCACCCATACAGCATCCTTGTAAAACTCTGTCCTTTCATAGCAATCTCTTCAAGAGTTGAGAGAGAAATGCATTTCCTCTGAAATAAAATATTTCACATTTGTCTGTCAAAAATATATTTTGATAGTTAAATTTTGTTGTTACAGCAATATGACAGTAAAGAATCTGACTCTGCTTAATATTGTCATTTTAAAGGAAGAGTATGCTTATACAGCAGCAGAAAACTGCAGCATACGAACACTTCTGTGCAAAAAAAAAAAAAAAGCAGCAATATTGCAACAACCCAGACATTGATCTGAATTTCACACATGCATATACTGAACCAGGTTTATTCTTGCAAACTAGAAAATATTTGACCTTGGTTCAGAGGTAATCCTGAAAGTACCACAGCTCAGTGAAAACCCTGAACAATCTGTACAGTTTCCTGTTAAATACATTATTAATTTTACAATATGCTAAAACTTGTTTATGACATGGAAAGATACAGGTGATAAAGGGACTGCACAATGTAAGTCCATTTCAAAATTAGATACACAACGAAATGTTACCAGTATTGACATGTTTTTACATACAAACAAGCTGCTAACACTTCATTTCTATCACTAAAGACCTGCCAATGAAAAGACTGACACCAAATTCTCCAACCTCTACTAACACTTTGGTCCTTTGCTTTACTGAGACTGACAATATTCAATTAATATCAGTTATTTTCCTCCTTTTTTGCAAACCCTTTCCTTCTCCACTCCTGCTTTAAGCTGAAGATGCCACCCTGCTGTTCAAAAAATGATGGACTGGAACACTGAACTGACCTGTTTTGAATTTGCCACCAATCGTTGATTTTGGAGACAAACGACATTTTGTTCTTTCACACGCCACGGAAATGGAGAATCTGCTCTTCTCCTTCCATTCTGCAACAAACGTCTGGAAAAGTGCTTTGTCACTTGCTACATCAATAATAGTGAAACTTTCAGCACTTAAGGGAACAAGTGGAAAAACATCCTGGGATAGCTGCAGTGAAAAGCCTCCGTCTACAATGGAATCATCTTTTATCTCATCAGTCTCAGTTGAGTTTACATTCCCAAGATCGACCTGGGGTGTTTTTACCTGCTGCCCTGCACTGCCCTCGCTATTCTTCTGGGGCTGAATCAGCTGCCCTTCATTCATGCAGGCAACTTGTCTCTCCCTTGCAGATTTCACAGAGAGAGAAGCAGAACTCTCTGGGAAGAGCTCTTTGCGGGGTGTTGGAGGAATAAACTCGTTATGACTACCTGGTGGAGGACAGGATGTTCTGTTGCTTTCCTTGAGTGGAAGTATTAGACAGTCTGTTTTCTGAAGATCTGAGTTCTCCATTTTGTTTTCTTTTACCTTGAAAGAGCTTTTTAAATCCTGGCAAGTGGGCAAAGGCTGTGGCTGACAACAGTCAGATTCAAAAACTGGATCTGGCTCTCGATTAACAATAGGAGCAAACAACTTTTCTTTCAAACAGGAGCTTACTAAAGCAGGTTCAATGCCTGAGGGACTAGGCCATTTGTCTAACACATCCTGCAATCCTGGGCTTATTAGTTCAAGGGAGTGTTCAGCCCACGCCACTGGATGGGTTTTCTTGTCTAAAGCTTGCTGACTTCTCTGGAGCTTTTCAACTTGATCTCCTACTAAATCCTTTGGTCTGAGGTCATTGTTACAAATCACTGGGTTTCTTAATCCTGACTGACTGTGAAATGTAAAAGGAAGATCTTCCAGAAAAGATGGCGAGTTTGCATGATCTAAAACTTCAGCCATTAGATCAGAGAATGCTAGAGACACATTGTTACGCTGCACAGGATCCTCATGCTCTTTCTGATTGCCACTGACATCAAGTTTATTCTGAACAGGCATTAGGTTCTGCAAAAGACCATCTGGAGGAAGCAAAGCCTCTTGCTTCTCCACAGGGCCCTTTCGGCCAGCTTCCATGATGTGAGCAGCTGAAAGGTCACTGACATTACTGAAGCTATCATCAAACAGCAAGCTGTCACTCATATTCAGGCTTGTGTCGGGGACAGGGTGGCATTCTACTTGTACAATGTGCTCCCTACCAAAAGGGGATGTTGCTTTATTAAGGCCTTCAGACGCACTGTCCCCTTTCACTGAATTTGGGGTCTGGTAACCTTTTAGAAAACTGTGTAGCTGGGAGTCAGTCGCTGTGAAATCACTTTCTTTAAGGCAAGGTGCAGATTCGATTTCCTTTGCTAGAGGCTGTAAATTAAGGCCTCCAGACTCCAAAAATGTATCACTGCAGTGCTGAGCTGTGGGTTTTTTAACATTATTTGTTGCAACAACACTCGATAAGCCCAGTTTCCTAACTGCTGCAGCCAGCCTTTCATCAGTAGCATTCTCAGTCCGTGAAGTGCATAGTTTCTTGGAGATTTTCTGCCATGGTATTGCTGCCAGTTCTGAACCTTGTATTCCTCGCTGTCCTGTGACTCCAGCTGCTCCCTCCTGTTTTATTATCATCTCAGTTTGAGTATCCAACTGGAAACTGTCTTCAAAGTCTCTAGAGTCAGAAATCAGATCAGAGGATGGACCATTCTGAACACCATCTGCACTGCCAACACCTCTGGATTTTACTAGAGAGTCTGTCAGAAAATTGTTAGGATGACTGTTGGCTTTCTGCAGTGCTCCAGCTTGTAACAACATTCCATTGGGCTTTACACTCCCATTTTTGCCATCATTATGAATCTGAATGTGGCACAATTTATCCTCACCTGGACAAAAATGCACAGGCTTCTGTATCCTACTGCCACAATGGACATGTCCACTTCCAGAGCAGCTAGCAGTTACATTACCATGATCTGTGTCTAAAGCCATCTGCTGCTTACCAACCATCACCTCAGCACAGCTCGCATCTGTTTGCTTTTTATTAATATTATTCTGCTTATCATCAGTATTTTCATCTCTCTGTGTCCTAGCACTACCAGGTATTGCTAGACTTCCTACAATATTATGTGTCTCCACACCGATGTGCCTGCAATGTACCTGCAATGCAACAGGTGCCTGAAAACATGCTCTCCCCTTAGGCATGCCTTCACTAGTGGTGGTAGGCTCTACACATAATCCTTCCATTTTATCTTTCCTCCCAAGATCAATTTCTCCCATCTGTGCAGAATCTGAGACTTTATGAGTTACAGACCCTGTTTCCATAAACTCCTTGTTATTTTGGTCTGAAAAAAAATTATCTGCAGAGATGGTGGGGTGGAAAGCAGCAGGCTTTTGTATGTCTATGCTAAGTATATTTAAATCTTCAAGAAGTGACCTCTGCAGTTTTGAAGCAGTATTTTTATTCCTATTCTGGTTTAAGTGCATGTCTGTACTTTTTGTCAATCTAGAGGCTGAAGACTTTGTTCTCAATGTTGGTGTTTTTCCTTTTTCAGTAGGGAGTTCTGGAATTGCTCTCCTTGAATCCATCTTACTTCTGACCAGAGAAATTTTCTCAACGTTTTCATTATCTCTGCATATATTTGGCCTTTTTCGGGCACTGTACACAATATCATCATTGCCTTCCTGCGCTCGAGCCTGTCTCCTGCCTGGGACTTCACTCCCAAATCTGGAATCTTCTGTACTGCCACTTAGTCGCCTTTTATATCCCTTTTTAATATTTGATATGTTTCCAATCTGAGAACCAAGGCCATTACGATGTTCAGCTCTGCACCCTTTTTTGTTTAACACCCTTGAAGACTCAGAAGACTGCTCTCCGTTTGATCTATGTAGTCGGTCTTCCAGTTCTGACTCACTGCTGATCACAGAAGATGTATCGGTCTCAAGGAAAGACTCTGGGTTCCACTGCACTCCCATCAGTGCCAAATCCTGCCGGAGAAGTCCCCTGGCTTCCTCCACAATGAGGGAAGCTGCTTCTCTTTCAGTTAAGCCTTTCATTCCAGCTATCCAGATGCTACGCACAGTTCGACGCTCCTCTGCTGATTCTTCATCCTCATCGACAGCCCTGCGAACACTATGGGAAAGGTAACAGACAGATGTAAATAACAAACACCGCAAACTACTAGCACTATTCTGCTCTGCTCCCATTTCAATTAGCTTCACAGTCTCACAGAAGCACTACATTCAAAATATAATGCACTTAACACAAAATAACTATTTCAGTTTTCTATATGTAAATTGATGGCAATGTAAGATATAACTGGCTGCATACCCCAGAAGCATGCCCAGGTTTCTGTGTCCAAACATCAACCCCAGGTGACTCCCAACTCCCTACTAGTGCAAGATACAGGTCTGAATCAATTCTCCTCTATGCACTGTTTTCCAAAGAAAGGAAACTTGAGGAGCATGAACCAGACAGTTCTCATGGAAACTTGTCACTGCACCTAATATGAAATAACAAGAGAATCTCAAATGATATACAGTAATAATTCATGAACTCATTTGATCATATGGTGGGGCTGCCTTTTAGAGGCAGCAAAAGGTCTCCAGAAAGCACTAACAATTCTCCCAGGACTGAACAGTGTATTGAAAAGATGAGTAAGAAGAAAATTTAGGTGTCTCAAACTTACGCTGCAAATAAAAGATGCTTCTATTAATTTCAAAATAATCATGGAATGACTGTGTTCAAAGAGACCTACAAGTTATTTCTAACATTTGGTACCAAGTCCCAAAAGGTTGCTGGATTTTATTACAAGTTTCATCCTGTAATCCTTCACCTTATAAACAAACTCCTTTACTTGACTTCTGGACTTACTGATTTCTCACCTTTTGAATGGTACCGAATTCTTCAGAGCCGTTGCCACATCATCAGGACTGGCTTTAGCAAGATCAGCCACTGTGACAAAGCCAGCATTGTAAAGCATCCTAGCACGCTGTGCGTTCAGAAGAGACACTCGTACCAGGTCACAAAGCTCCCTATGAACCCCAAAAGTAAGGCGGCTCTGGAACTGAGAGAGCAACAGCTCCATGTTGTGCCAGCCCAGTCGATTACAGAAAACCGTTATCATTCCTGGAACACAGAAGTTACATCAGTGTCTTAACTCCAGCTCCAGTTCTAAGTTGGATCCATTTTTTTCCCCTGCATCTGAATCAGCATTCACTTCACATTTCTCACCTTCCCTTTACTTACAGAAGCTAACAAGTTTATTATAACTATGACTAGGAGCTGGTCTCACAGAACTCCACTTAATCTAGAATTTACTTTTTTATCAGTGAGGTAGAAATTCTGAATGACACTGCTTTTTCAAAGATGCTAATCCTGAAAGTGTGAAGCACATGCATATCCTGTAACAGGAGTCCTATGAAGCAAACACACTGAAGAAAAGAAGACAGAAAAAGCAGTGATGAGAGGCACCAAAAGAAGCCACAGATCTTTGAAAAGCCAGCATTGACATCCATAAGAACAGAACTTGGTCTGCTGACCTTCAGTTACTGAGAGCATCATAGGAAGTAGCAAAGCTGATGATAAAGGTTGCAACTGCAGTTCCCAGTGCATAGGAGGAGGAAAAGCACAGGTAAAAGATAGTTTCTTACTCAACAGGCTGCATCTACAGAATATGAAAATAACTGAAATACACGGCATCCCTCACTGTTTTTACAGTGATTACAGAATAGAATTTTTATCATATCTCTCAATTTTTCAATTTTCTCAATTGGGGAGTTCATTTTACTCCCCAATTTACTTTTGTGAAAATTATTAACACTGGGAATAGAGAATTATGAAACTGCTACGAAAAAAAGTTATTTATACTACCTGAATTAATTTAAACAACTCTGCATCAGTTGGCATGACCTTTTCATTTTAGGGCTTTGACTCATGCTGCACCCACACATAGGGTTTCGCAAGTTGAGCTAAAACTGTCTTAAAAATTGAAGACCTGCTTATGGAGTAATGGAGGACTTAGACAACAGAAAAGAAAAAAAAAAACCCTCAGTCACACGATGGGCTGTTACTTCTACTCCTACACAGCCCTCTTAAGGAAGTTAAGTTAAAGGTAACAGCTATCAGACCTCTTGTTATCTGGTGATAAATGACCCAGAAACTACTCACCCTGTTTTGAAACCTATAAACTTACACTTCCTGGCCAATTAATTTGGCAACCAGGAGAAAGCCATGCTAAGTCTTAAAGACCCCAAACTTCAGCCATGCTGCGAAGTACTCTTACCTGATAGAGGAAAGCTTCAGAATGGACTTGTACTTATATCCATACTTAGTATTGAACAAACTATATTCCTGCATGTACACAGATGATTTCCACAGACCTCAGCATGCTACAGTACTGCTTGATTCCACTGTAATGGCCCCCTTCCCACAGCACACTCTGTGGTTCTGTCTCAAAGCTGGGGCACCCACAGATTAAGCTGTAAAGCTGGAAGCGGGTTTACAACACTGACCGTCGTTGTTAGTACCACACTGTGGCTATCTTATCACCATATCTGGAAGGAAAGAACAAAGACTAGCCTAAGACCCGGGGTATTTTGCCCAGACAACTCACCTGCATAGGTGGCAGCAGATTGCTGCAAGGATTGAAGCTGGCCACGACTACAGCCGTATTTCTGGGTCATATCCTTTAAGGGGACCTCACTGATTAAATCCAGAAGGGCAAGACTGGTGAAAAACCTGTAGAAGTAGGACATACAAAAATAAAATAATCATCCAGGGCACATTATTGCACATGGCAAAATGCACTATGTTAGCATAGAACAGAATGGTTCTGTAGCATAGCATACAAAAGAAACGGAGAAGATGGCTTCCCAAAACATCAGCACAAACATCTTGTGCCAACAGTGTGTTCAGTCCTGAGCAGACCCAGTTCAGGTTCTCTGAGCTATCAGCTCACTCCTCAAGACAGCCAGTTCCTGGAAACAGACACAGAGCCTATCCGCTCCACACGTTATAGCCTCTAGTCTTTGCACATTCACACCCATTTGTGGCTACCTTTTGTGGATGGCCATTTGTCTGTGCTGTTTATCTGTTTTAGCTATGATTTTGCCCTTTACAGAGCGAGCCAGAAAACCTTCTTCAATCCCCACCAGCTCAGCCACACGTTTCATTGAAGCAGGCAGCTTCTCCCATAAGCAGAAAAACTGGTACCAATCAATTGTGGTCCACTCCTCATACACTGGGGTGACCTAAAGAAAATAAGACAATGCAAAAAACTGTTTTAGAGAAACAAACAGAACAGAGCTCTGGGTAAACAAAAATATAGCCTAGGCCTAGAGAATGTGGTTAGAGCATCCTACGCACTACTCGGAGGCACTGAGTCATAACCACATACCCTGAAGAAAGTAAAAGCTCTTATAATCTATTTTTTTTTAATATTTGTACTGATGAGATCTGACTCATGCAGGTACTAATGACTTAACAATTTGGAATCTTTATCAGATTTGGCTAAATCCAAGCCACTAGAAGATTTTTAAGCTGCACTTCCCTTTAACAGAACCTTATTCTTTTTTTAAAAGAACTGTCAGATATCTATCAACCTCTTAAAACCACTAGCAACCACACTAGCCACTGCCACAGCACCTGATAAAGAAGGAAGGAACACAGATTTCGCCAGAATTTGTTGAAGCTTTTGTTTACCTAGAGTACACAAAACCTCAGCTTTTATTAACACTAAAAACAGCCATCCAGAGCATGCACACACTTGGAGACAGAAAACCAATTCTGTTATTATTCAGTAAGCACAGAGTCAGTTTAAGGAGACAAACTGTCTTCATGCCTGTATTGATACACTGCAAGATTAATTATTTTAAAATAACTAACAGCTGTTGGGGAGCATTTAACATAATACAGAATACCAGATGCCTACATAGTTGTAAATCATCCACGCCCCTTCATCTGCTGAGAAGAACAAGAATTATTAAGGTGGGGGATTGTCTTTTGTTGCTTGTTGGGTTTTTTGTTGTTGTTTTTTTTCTTTAAAGAAAAAACTCTTTTCCTAACCTAGTGAATACTTATTTGTTTTAATCAACTTTTCTAAAATTCAAGGTCTTGGAATTCAGCCTCATGTTTGTGCAAGTAGAAATACTGAAGCCTGAGAGAATTAAAAAGCATTATGGCAGATAATTTCCCTGTAGCCCATAAGGAACTCATGGAGAACAAATGGTTCTTTTTTTTTTTTTTTAAAAAAAAAAAAAAGCCACCAAAACTAAACAGACCTTCGGCCTTGAAAATGAACAGACTTGCAAGAAAGTGTTTTGGGGTAGCTTAATGGAAGAGAATCTCAAGAACATTTTGTTCAACAGTGTATTTGATTTAAAATAACATTAGACAAGCTGCTGCAATTAAAAAGTACAGGGTGAAAAAAATATATTGCCACCACTGTCTCCACCCCAGAATACAAACAAAAGTAATCCTTTTGTTTTTCTGTTTTGGAGATGCAAACAGGGGAAAAAAAAAAATCAGTACTGCATGACACAAAACAATCCACTTTGCCTAGCAGAAATACAACAAAATATAAGGTGATCCTCTAAAACAGAGGTATGAGTACATATGGGACACTAGTAGACCAAAAAAAAAAATTAAAAAAAAAAAATCTATCAGTATCAGCCAATAACTAGGTTAATGAACACACCAAGAAGAGAGAGGGACCCTCAATCTCTTGCCTTCCCCTGTCCCCTTAGCTTAACAACTCCTGTAACTGCAAGCATATTTTCCTTGGAGTGAACTTTCTTTTTCAGGCAAGATGCCCAAATTTTGTCTTTAATTTATCAGCCTGGTAAAGAGAATACACTTTATACTTAAGAAGGCTAAAGATGACTGTCAAATTTTGGATGACAACTGCATGACAGGCCTCTGGCAGCCGTGAATCCCAAGATGTTCACTGCAACTCCATCTTGTTTCCTCACTAATCTTCACAGGTTCACGGCTTCCTCTCCAATGGTCTTAAATAGCTTTGCTTAGCTTTTTAACTGTATATGCACATAAATCTTGACAAATTTTGGAATGTTCTCCACTCAAAAAATTTATTGCATTCCTTCCTTTAGCCCTGGCAGCATCACCAGGCAAGTAAACTAAATCAGAGATGAATTTTACTGTTACTGAACCAAAGAAAGGCCCACCCACAGGAAGAAAGCAGTGTAGTTCTCTGAGGCTTTCTGTAGGCAAAACAGATGCTAAAACCCAAAAAGTTTTCTGAGCCTCCAAAAGTAATTTGAGGTGCAGCCTGCTGACACCAAACACACAACAAACCCAGTTTGTTTCATCAACTTCAAGTGTCTCCAAAAAATTACCATTATCCTCCACCCAAAGTTCTGAAATCTTTCAAACTCAGGAGTGATGACAATGGGCTTAGACAGACATGCAGCACCTGCCTACATAATATACAGCTGGGGAACAGACCAGTTCTGAAGAACATTCAATTTAGAAAACTTTCTTCATGAAGGATGAGCTAAGCAAAGCCCAAAAAACTCCCCCTGCATTCATGGAGCCCTCAAAAACTCTGGATTGTGCTTCCTCTCCTTTCCTTAGTTTTGGCAGTACAAAATACAAAACACAGAATGAGGAACCTACCAGATAGACAATATGCAGATCATTCTCCAGAACAAAGCTTTTCATAGCTCGCTGCAGGTCAGCAAAGATTTCCATGGCTTCAGTTGGTGAAAGAGAAGAGGAAAGAGTAGCTGAGCCAAGATGTGTTGGATGATAAACTTTTGCTGTTCAAAAAATAAAAATACACAGAGGAACATTTAGTACAAGTTTATATCTCATTTTCAGGCTGCAAGGTATTTTATAGATATCAATTCTACTAACTTTTTCCAACTGCTTTTTCAAGAAGAAATAGCATATTTCTCCATTAAGGACAGAAAAATAGGAACAATAAAAGGTTTACACTTGCCTAAGTCTAAACTAGTCTTTTTCAGAGGCCAGATCACAAGATTGGATCCCTCCAACTACTCAGACTAACAGTTGTGATAGCTACTTGAACAGAAAACACTGGAATCCCGTTTGCCAACCTGCTTAGGAGTTAACCATTTCGAGTATTCCTTTCTTAGGACACAAAATAACTCCTACTATCTTTTCTTAAAAGAGAGATACAAATTAACCTGTAATGGGGATTCTTTCTATTCCTGAAGAGTCTCATCCTTAGCCATTTTAAGAAAACAGCAAAAACAGGAAAAAGTGCAATCATGTATACCAAGCAGTTCTAGAACAGACCCCTACTCTCTTAGAATGTACTGGTTCTTCCTCAGAAAGGCAAAAATCATAGTCTCCAGTTAACGTGCACAAATCCTGTGGTAAAGTATGCCTTGTTTAAAGCTGTTTTGGGAATTTGTAGACCAGGACACATGAGTCTCAGAGGTGATGTGCAGAGAGGCCTTCCAAGAACACATGCATGCAAAAAACATTAAAGCAGGAATAAAGACACCCTCCAGAAAGCTAAAATATTCATGATACACATGATACTTTAAAATAAAAACACAAATGCACAGAAGTCCTCATTATGTTGTTCATTATATTGAACATGTTATATATGTTATAACATATATAAGATGTTCATTATATTGAACATATCAATATAATGTTCATTATATTGAACATTACACAGCTGCAGAAGATTTACTGATTCAAAACTGCTAGCTGCAATCACTGGGAAGAACACCAACATTACCGTTCATATCATTGCCGGAGTCCAGAACCTGAATGAATTCATTTTCCAGCAACCACGCCACACAAGCCTCAATGGGTCCAGTCTGCACTTTGCCTTGTGCTTTCTCATTTCCCCACTTGCTTTCTTTCAAGCTGGATGCAAGAAGAGTGCAAGAAGCGTAGGTCTGCACATCATCTGGAGTGCTGGCCACTCCCCCCACTATGACCTGTTGAAGAAAACTACTTGTTCCTATTTCCAGAGAAGCAGTAGAATGAAACATCAGACTGGAGAATCGAAGATCGATCCATCAGATCCCTGAGTTTTAAAGAATCAGCATGAGAGAGGAACATGAGGCAAAACAACTGCCAACCTTTAAGGACATTTCTTGTCAAGAACTTAAGACACCTTAGGTAGAAGTAAGAGAACTACACTACAGGAAGGAATTAATTATAAAATCTTATTTTGATAGCAGACATACACATAGTAATAATTTATATTTGTGACCAGCCCTAGGTATTTTGCTTAGCTAACATTGGGTTTTTAGCCTACAACGGATTTTTTTTGTGTTATAAAGCAACACCACCAAAAAGGAACCTCCATCTTTTAGATAGCTCTTACATAGAAAAATGCAGTTACAAAATCCCATCAGTCTGCTAAAAATTCTAAATCCATGAAATCACAACCAACTTCTAAGTACCACAGCAACCTTCACAAGACAGCAGTAGTATAGCAAACAAACTGCAATTAAAGAGTCTAAACTCAGTTCAAGCCCAAAAGTAACTTTGGAAAAGGAAATAAGCTCACCTATGTGGTGTAACACCCTTTTAGTCCTTTTTACTCCTGTGGGAACTCTACAGAGGAGGGCAGGCTAGAGGAACCAAATTGAGTACCATACCTGTTTGTTCACCAAAAAGGTATTTACAAAATTCAAATAATTTCTGTGCAAAAGAGGTAGGTGAAAGGGGAAATATGGAACCCTACAACATTCTACAAATGTTGTTATGGCCCAGTTCAGTCTACAAAGCCTCTGGGATCAATAATTTACAAGTATCTCCCAGTTAAGACTGTCAGGTCATACATGAAGTTTAATAGTTACACTTATTTCTGCCCGCAGTTTGAGTATATCTAAATGCAAAAGCAAAGCTTAGTAACCCTTGTTTGAGCATGCTCACATCCTAATCTGCAGCAAGCAGAGACTGAAATATACCAAACAAAATGCTGACTACTGAAGCAAGCTGGCAGACCCCAGTAATTTTCAAGCTGTCTGGGTTGAAACAGGAGAAAACAGAAGAGAAAGAAAGTGCACAGAAAACATTTGATGCTGTCACAAAAGAAACCATCCTGCAATTACAAGAAGCACAGTTCTAATCCCTCTCTGTGTATCCTGTACCTCAAGTATTGCTCTTTTCATGCTAGAAGCAACACCTTCCCCTTCTCTTCTAAGCAAACAACTGCAAACAGGCTTGAGAGATCCCTGAAGTAGAGCTGCTCCTTTTGATCTTTCTGAGGGCTTGCAAACTAAAATGCTTTCACCTACAGGAAAAGAAAAAAAAAACCAACAAACAAAACAAGACAATGACCATAGTATTGTATCTTATTGCTGTAATAGCTACATACAGTTCACCAAGGACATATTATTGAAATGGAAAACTCTAAGTATTTTTTTAAAAAGCTGAATAAAAAAAAAAAAGGAGAAAAACCTTTACAACCTTGAACAGTGTATATCCCTTTCTATAATATCACCTAAAAGCAGAGCAAATTTCAAAGTTACATTAGGGTGGTCAGGGTCTTGCCGAATCAGCTAAGGAGCTTCCATGGCCTCTCTATGCATCTGCTTTGCTGCTGAAACCCTCTTGCTTCTTGTTCTGGAATTGACTGGAACTATAATACATAGTGGCATAATTTTTTCCTCTGCACTACATTATTAAACTTAAAAGATTTTCAAAAGCAAGAAAAAAACATAAAAGCTGCATAGCACTTTGACAGTTTGTATTAAGTCAACCAGCTTCCACTCCCAAAATGAAATAACACAGAGAGCAAACTAGTTCAGAAATCCAAAGTTATTAATCTAAGTTACTATGCATTTATACACACACACATAAAAGCTTAAGTATCCTGAATGGTTTCCACTGAAAGTACATCTAAATATATATCATCTTAAAATTCTCTATCAGACTTTTTTAAGTTCATCGCTCGCTACTGAAATTCTGTGGGAGGCAAAAAAGCTCCCAGAGCCATGAAACAAAAATAAAAATAATGGACCAATTCCTTTCATGAGATCAGTACAGACTACCGGAAAATGCAGTGGTCACATAAAGGAGATTTTTTTCAACAAAGCCACTATAGAGAAAGCAGGTCCCTGGGAGACCTAGCTAGATAGAAGCTTTGCCAGCTGGCACAGTATAAATGAATTATGGGTAGGACAAGCTTGCCTTTGAATAAGAAGAGGGCCTTAGATTTGGATTAGCTGTACAGTAAATATCATGATAGGTTTATAATAACTTGTTAAGATATAAGTGCACATAGTCTGGACACCAAGGTAATTTTGATAGTAGGTATCTCAGTAACATCCTAGGAATGTTAATTATGATAAAAATTAGCCATGGCAATGCTATGACAATTAGCAAATCCAGAGGTAAAGAAAATACACAGCATGTAAATTTAATGAACAGAATGAATAACACAAATTGCAGTGTGTGTGAGTAACCAAATACAGCTTAAACATGATTATATAAATGAATTACAGCATGAAAGACAGGTTCGGGGTATGTGTCTCTGTGATTTTGAAACTTTTGACATCTGTTGTCTGTGTACTGTTGCCAGAGCTGAAAGTACAGAAGATAAACTGTCTGTAAGCATTGTTTTGTGAAAGCAAAGCTCATTTTGATTTTGGCAATGAAGAATGTACACTCATTTGTATTTGGGCTATGATGTGACCTACAGTTCCCTCTGAAAACTTCAACTCTTCAGTGTGATAAATCTAACAAAAGATGGGTAACCACCTGGTTCTACATTATCTAAGAATCATTCAAGACCTGGGGAAACCCTTTCCCAAGATGCCACTGAGAACTTAAAGCCACTAATTGCAACTTAGTAAACTGGGGGGGCAGACACACACACGACACAGACACGACACGGAACAGACAGACAGGGACGTGGCTAAACTTTTCTGAGATCCCTTATGAACATTTAAGATGAAAGCAGAAGTCTAGGTTACCATCAGACTAGACAAACACCAGAAGACTCTGGCTATCTAGGCATAAAACTCCATTAAAAGCAAAAAAGGCACTATTATATTTCCAGGTTTTGTTCAGTGATATTGAACAGCTTTACCTATTTGACCTTGGGAACACGAAAGTTCTGACGAATGCAAAAATAATCCCATTTCATTTTCTGAAATGAGGTTTTTAAATTTCCAACAAATCACAAAAAAAAAAATATCTAAAAATCAAAATCTGAGACAATTCAACACTACAATGTTGGTAGGGGAGGAAGAAATCAACCCAACAGCATTTATCTTCTGTCTGTCAGCTGAATTTCCCATCTAGATAAGGCATTTTTTCCAGCTGAAGTTGCTGTCCTCCAATCTCCCTACTCTGTGAAAGAGTAGCAGCTGGTAATATAGCTTTATGTTCTCATCCAAAAAACTCTGCAGAGTGGAAAAAAAAGGCACATTCATGAAGCTCATCAGCATAAAATCAACTGCTTACTGTGCAAAACACACTCACATCAGAACCATCAAAAAAGGGTACTAATTATTGTAACTTGAAGGGGGGGAAAAAAGGAAACTTCAAGGAATAATGTAATTTTACACCTGCCAGCTACACTCAAATGACAAAGTCTGGAAAATTTCAAAATACGGCATGCAGCTGCCCTTTTCTTTAACACATAGGGATAGCTCACAGAGATATAGGTCGCAAAACACGCTGTTGCTATGCTACTCTGGCAAAAATAGAAAGTTAAATGTAAGAACAGTCTGCTTACATAGGGTTCGTGCAAGCACCATTCAAACCATCAGTACGCAAAATCCCACTTCCCACTTCTGCTGAACTTCTTATTTTCTACTGTGTTTATACTCATATAATACAATATTTCCAAATATCATCCATGAAGATAAATTTCCATTGCAAATTAAAGTAACAGGCAGGACTATTTTGTTGAACATCAATCAGTGCTGCTGTATGCAAGAAGACACCATATTATCTATGAACTACTGTTCATATTTCTCTGTCTCTCTATCGCATTACTACTTTCAAGATCCATAAAAGTTATGGTTAAGTTTAGTGGAAGATTAACAAATCCAAATCTAAACTTCAGACAAGAAATTTGTCAAGTTATGGTTGTAGACTTTAAATACATTTCTTACATTTTAGGCCTGTCCAATGAGAGTTCACTGTAAATGCTTTAGTAAATTGACCATGGATCATAGAATTATGGCAAAGTAACAACACAGCCTTAGAAGCTAACAAGAATTTGAAGGAGGAAATAGCCCATTCCTGAAGTAACTGAATGTAAATACTAAAGTGAGTCTCATGCAATGAACCAAATCCCCTGGGAATTACAATTTTTTACTCCATTAATACCAAACAAATTCATCTTGATTAACTTAATCATATGGAATACCAAAGGAATTCATCATGATTAGTCACTAATTGCAAAGCACTGCCCTGGATTTAATCAGGTTAACACCATTCTTACAGAATGTTAATAAAGCCTCTGCTTACCCTCTGTGTCTACTCCTTTCCTGCCAGCCCTTCCAGCCATCTGCTTGTAAGTAAGAATGTCCAGCAGTCTGCCACCAAACATGGGAGCTCGTATAATTACTCTGCGTGCAGGCAAATTCACTCCAGATGAGAGTGTGGAGGTTGCTGCTAGGACTCTGATCAAGCCCTGACGAAAGGCTCCCTCAATAATGTCCCGTTCATCAAAAGTAAGACCTGAGGAGAGACAACTTTTAGTGAACCTAGTAATGGTGAGACTGCATTTAAAACCTAATAATATTACTGGCAAGCAAGGGGAAGAACAAACAAACTGAATGAACATTCGCCATTCAGTGTTAAGAACTAGACTCACAACACTAAATCAGTTAATTTCTTCTGAACTGTAAGTGAAGCAAAATTTTACCATTAAGTTTTCATTATTCAAGTGATATTAATAGTTATAAACTAACTTTTCTAAAGGTGCTTGTACACATTGTAGCAAGTTGAACAACTATTTACTATACATCTACAAGCACTGCAAGTAAATAAATAAATAAAATAAAAAGAAGAAAACTGGATGCAACAAACACTGCAGGGAACTAGGATTTAGTCTTTGCCATCCTGACCCTGGAATCCTCCCTCATTATTTCCATTCTAAGTTACAGATCTAATATATATCTTTCTACATTTCCTTGAGAGCTTCAGGGCAATTTTATTCCTGAGAAAGAAATCCACACTCTGTAAGTATTTGGAATTATTCCCCCTATGTATCCAATGCCATAGCTACTGTTTGCTCTTCTGGAGTCAGTCCTTTCTCTCAGCAGACCTAGAGCTGACATACGCTATTACCTAGTTAACCAAGAACTAAAATATCTAGCAAGATGCATTTGCAGCTCATTCTCCTTTTATTTTTATTTTCAATGTTATACTACTTCTATTAACTCATCTATTTCAGTATTAAGTTTAGCAAAATTGCTCTGAAATACTCTGGCAGCTTCACGGGCAACTTGAAAATGCTTGAGATGCAAATCAGCTAATTTTTCAGGCATTTCACCAAAAAAAAATTGTGTTTAAAAAGTTGCTGTTATCCAACACAACAGAAAGATTTATCATAACAATTAGTGAATTAAAGCCTTTGGCCACAATAAAAGAATTTAGAGTTTACCTCTAACTGTGAGATTCTCAAAGCACTTTAATTCAGTCATAAGCTATGGAAGGTTTACAAAAGCAACTGGTAAATTACTGGTAACCACAGCAAAAAGAACCCATATGACTTGATTGTTACAGAATTCAAGACCAAGATATTCAGGAATACCTGCATGATGAAATGCCACTCCCCATGGCAAAGTACGCTGGAGCACGGAGTCCAGGCCCGAGACAGAACGCTTTAGCTGATCCAGAACCTCATCAATCCCTTTTCTGTCCACAGCAACTGGGGCAAGGGCTGAGATTTTTGCAGAACCTTGGGAGAAAAAGTATTTTTGTAGTTTCTACTAAAATTAATTTTCATTAAAGGCACTATGCATACTACAGTCTTCTATTAACTACTTTTCTCTTACTCTCAGCCTGTTGCAAACTGTAGAATTCCCTGGCAATGATGTCTGCCAGCTTCTCACACCAGTTCTTGGATGGACAGAAAAGCAGGACTGAATGGCCATCACAAACAGTTTCATAACACAGGCTCACAACATGGTCTTCATCTCCCTGAATTGAGACAAAATATTTTCAATGCACTTTCACACTGAATGGGGTTTGTAAATGCTGTCCATTCTTCTGTGTCACAGTGGGAATCTTCTACTTCAGGTCAGAAAGAGGAGCAACCAAAGAAGAAGGAGCACTGTTATCTCAGTTTCTGTCTTGCTTTAGGAACTCCAAGCACTCGTATGACCACATTGCTGAGGACAGCCCTAGACCTACCCATGAATAAATCTAAGGTTTTACATCTTGCTTTTATAAATCCATTTCTGAACGAAGGCCATACAAAGCAACAAAAAGTCATTCCAACCTCCATGTCGTGGCTAACAGCAGTAGGGAAGAACTAAGAAGAGTTCCAAGGGAAAACATCCCTCTACAATAACTAAGGAAGATTTATCAACTAGGATCTCTGAACTAAAAGCATGAGATGTAGTAGTCTAAGCATCCCCAATAAGATGCACCCAGAAAGCACTGCTGACCAAAGACTGCAATATTCAGGATACAGTGGAAGGCTTTTATGGATACGTATACAGACGTGCATGCAAAACCCTACTGTTTACAGCTTGCCTTTTTGGCTTTAACATCCTAAGAGAGTTCCTGTAACTGATCTGTTTTGCTTGGCTAAGCCAGATTCACTTTCAGCAAGCAGGCCAAAGGAGGAAGAGAAAATGTAGGCGTACAGTAAGAAATAAAATGCACTAAAATGCAAATGAAAACAAGGGAGCAATGGCAGGAACTGCATATACACAGCAAAAGCTCAGTAAGGACTCAGCCAAATTCAGCAGAAGTGGTGAGGTCAAGTCCCCTTTCCTGGTCCAGTCTGAGGCACACAACAGAAATCTGAAGGTCCAGTGATAGATTTCAAGCCCAAGAGGATCATCTGGTCTTAGAAAATAAGCCAGTTCCCTTAAACTGTTGAGTCACAAATCTAGTTCAATTCTTTCTCTCACTTAATTTAGGACCTATCCAAAGCAACCACTTCAAAAAATATCCAGAAAAGAAGATGCAACATCACTTCCTCAATATGACCACATGAAAGCAAGCTTCCAGATATTCTTGTCACATACATTCCCTTTTGTTTCTATGATTCTTTTTCCTTGCTGTGCCACCATGCTGACAACAGAATGTTTGCGCAGAAGGAGAACTGGGTGCAAAACACTCCAAAACCCTGCTGGCATGCTGCACATACTGTCCAACTAATGCACTAGTATTACAGACAGCAGTTGAAAGGACTGGGGAGAGAGCTCACCCTTCAAAAACTGCACAGAAAAGGAACCTTCAAGTAGAAAGTCCAAATTTCCAACTTCTACCCATTTGGTTCTTCCAAATCATTAGAGTAGGTTACCTTTAACTTTTCATATCCTTTTCAAGTATGCAAAAGGACAAAATGTTGAAAAGAGATTCAGAAGAATCAGGATGGACATCTGCCTTCTAATCACTGACAAAATTAGATCATTCAGTAGTTTAACAAAAGCAGGTTCAACACCAGATTTTAATGCAAAAATATTCTCCCATCAACTAATGCAAATTTATTGACCTAACCAGGAAATACTTACCTTCATTTATGAAAGTGAAGTGGATTCCAGGACACAAGATAGGGTGGTAAGGGGCTAATCAAACTCTTTATACCTGTCAAGTGCTCAGAAACAAGGTAACTGCAAAGTCAACTTTGTCTTCAAGTCAGATTCAAGAAACTTCAAGAACCTTATGAGTGTGCGTATGGGTTTTTCTGGGGTTTGTTTAAATCATTAGAAGACAAAAAAAAAATTGTTTTCAGTTTGAGCATACCACCTATGAAGTAAACAATGAAGCCAGGAATGTCATCTAATTTTAAAAAAAAAAAGATTAAAACATACCCGTAGCTGCCTTTTTAACTTTAGCTCTACAAAAGATGTTATCCCAAAGACGCTGCTCAGAGTTTTGTTACCTTCAGCTGAAGCTTGGGCTGGAATTCTCGCACTAAATTCATGGAGGAGTCATAAATGTTGCTGCCAATTTTCACCCACTCCTTGAGGGGCACAGGGCGAAAATCCGTGCAGTATAGCTCTGCATCTAACCACGAGGCTAGGAGTCCCAAGTTAGGGAGGGTAGCACTCATGCCTACTATCTGTATCCCACCAAAACTGTGACTGGCCATCTTCGCCTGTCTGGAAGCGGTTAAAAGAAAATGAAAGTTAATGACAACACAGGCTACTGTTCTGGAAAACAGCATTCAGAACAACTAACTCAATCTACTTCCTTCCAGCATCTAAAGTGCAAAGCTATGTTTTTTCAATTTCTTGACAAAGAAACAAGCCATACCACACAGTTAGCAAACACAATGTCAGATTATGCATTGATAACAAGATAATTCAACTTGAACCTAAACCTTAATCTCTTTTAGGTAACAGCCGCCATAAACTGACTGCATATTTGGAGAAACTGAAAATAAATAAATCAATTATTTCCTTTCCATTAACAAAAACATGGGAATAAAGAAATGGTTCAATCTCTACTGCAGTCTTTCTAAGCTTAAATGCCTTAATTAAAACACTGCCATTTGTTTCAATTTCAGGACAAATAATACTAGACTAAGGTCTTCCTAGAGTTGGAAACCAAAGCCCTTAGTTCAGCAAAGAAGCAAGCAGCTTCAGCTCTCAAAGTGCTGAACAGCAGCTTCCACTAAAGGCAGTGAAAGTAATGGCCTCTTAACAGACCTGAAAACACAAACCGTTAATTTAGATACCCAAATGTCTATTTTCATTCAAGCTTTTACATCCGCACAACTGGGGGGGAGGGGGTGTGTGTGTGTGTGTGGTGTGTGTATGCTCCTAAGCCTACATCTGAAAACTACTCATTTGCATTGCACTGAGTCACAAATTGAGACTTTAAAAAACAAAAAGGTCTAACAAATCAGTATGAGCTCAGAAGCAGCCTGAACCTTCTTAGAAGATCCTGGTAGTCCTGGCAAAGACAAGATAGAGGAAATAAGACTACCCAGAAGCTAGAGTAAAAAAGGCCAGTCACTGGCCAGACAGAAATAAGGAAAATGTGGAAAGGCAGACTCTCTCTTATCCAAGTTCTTCAAGTATTTGCTAGTACAGCTCCACCATCTAGGTTGCAATTTTTCCCCCTACAGCAACTGTTGACCTCCAATAATTAAAAAAGTTCCAGCTCCACAACACACTTGTTGACTGGGGAGAAGAAAAATCTGCTGCAGAATTTTGGCTGCATCTGCAAAAGCCTCACAGATTAGCAAGGGTACCCATGTTGGCAGTGGCCATCACAGAACATTCTCTTGATGCGAAGACAGTCTTCAGTGGGATGTCCCACTAACCACTTAAAAAGCTCTTAAAAGCACTGGTCATTTCTGGTAATTGGTCAGTGTTTAAAGAATTTGGATAAAGGGACTCCCATGAAATAACAGGGAAGAAAGCACCACAGACTTGGAAGGACACTTCCAGAAGCATCCACCAAAGAAAAGGTTATTTTCAACTCCAGGAATCTCAAGTGGATTCCAAAACAAAAATAGCAGTCACCTCCATGTCAGTAAGTGGTACGGGGAACCAATGTCAACTTCACCATGATGGAGAGATGGAGAATCTGGGTCCTAGTGCCTATATGGTGAAGGCTGAAGTATTGTGTCTTCCCAGGAACATCCCTTGGTGCATCTGTCCCTTCTTCCCTGACAAATGTTTTCTCCTTCCTGCTTCTTGAATGCAAGGGAGGGAAGCAGAGAGTGGACCTGCATCTCTGCTGCAGCTACATGATAACCCAAGGTAAAAGGAGTGGCAAACCCACTCACATTGCTCTGTAGTGTACTGGCTTCCAGGACTTACAGGGAAAATATCAGAAAAAGACAGATGTGATTAGACCCAGAACACTGCTGGATCCTGGAAATCAGGATGAGAAATACTGGTTAAAATGTCTGTTTGAGACCCAATATAGAAATGGCAGTTCCTCCAAAACTAAATAGGTAGTCTGTGCTTAGCCCAGCACTGTACAACTCACAAGACAGGAAGCAGCAGAGAAAACACAAAATCTAGCTTTTGGTGCTAAAGGAACAGTTGATTTTGAGTCTTCTTTCAGCACCACCAATAAAGATTAAGGTCTGTGTTAGGGCACTGTGGAGACACTGGACAGTTTGGTGCTGGGAATCTAGATACTGAATTCTTAAAAGCCTCTAAAGCCCTTAGGAAACATCTCAACAATCAGTTGTGCTAAAGGCAAGAAACTATGCAACAACTAGGCTATCACATGTTATAAGCAAAACCACACATCACTCTGAGCAGTGCTAACTCAGAAAACTACTGGCACATCCTCTTCAGTCTTGTGATCAATTCACCACTGACAAGTTAACAGCATACCCACTCTTCCACAACACCTGAACGCTTCAGTAGGTTAAATACCTCGTTGCATGAAACACTGAAAAATTAAGCAGAGCAAATCTGCTAGCAAAAAACATTAATAGAAATCCAAAGTTTTAAAAAAAAAATAAATAGGCTAAAAAAGTAAATGAAAGCCGCAGCCTTATTTCTTTTCCTGAGAGAATAAATCCCATGGTAGCACAGAAATTGAAAACCATGAGGAAAAGAGGTTTTGACTACACTGGCAGGCCTCTGAGAGGTGGTATGATGAGACCTTAATAACCAAAATAGCCTAGGTCATCACTCTAATAAAAACCCTGAAGCTAACCCAAATTTCCAATTATCCAGAGAACAAAATATTTAGAGTCATCTATAATTCAGCATTAAAAGACAAACATCCTGGTCTACCCACCGTTTTGCAACCTTCTCTGTAACATATCTAACTTTGGTCAGGAGGAGTTCCAGCAGATATCCTCGATGAGAGTCTCCCAGCATGTGCAACTCATCCACAACCACCACTCCTAATAAAGAGAAGCACTCAGGTTACATTTGGCAAAAGTCCAAACTAAGAATGGATAGCCTTGATCCTTTCATATTCCACATGATGAACTTAAATTTATATTCATAAATCCAGCTGTGCTTACCAACACCACTATGGCTTCCTTCTGTCACTGACTCTTCTGAGACAGATAAATCATGACCAATGTCATTTCACACCCCCCACAACATCACACACACACAAAATCAGCTTTTAAAAAAATAAATAGGTTGAGTTGTTAGTCTGGCCACCACACAAAACAGTATTGCAGCATCTATAATGTAATACATTACTACTTTAAAAAAAAACCAAAAATCAAAACCTTCCTTGCAAGTAAAACCCAGGCTTCAGAGTGTCTGGAAAAGAACATTCCAGCACCCAAATGAGCTAGCCAAAAGCTTTGTTGACATCACTATCTTAGTTTATAAACATCACTCCTTACTAACGCAGTAATGTCAGAAAAAAAAAACTATAGCAGATGTAATTACACTGGCATAGCCTGCTTCCTATATCTATTTTCACTAACCAAACTTGAATGAGCTCCACTATTTAGCTTTGGCTTTCTAGTGGAAAAAAATCCTTATATGACTGCTCTGTTGTCATCCTACTTCCTGCAAAGAACTTTTTAATCTATTAGCTGCCTCCAACAAATTTTTAAGGTGTAGAAATATTGAAAAGAATGTCTAAAAAGCATTCTGAATACCAGCAGCTGGAGACAACAGACCAGACTAGGGTCTCCCCTGAGGAGAAAACATAGAGTCACTGCAGCTCAGCCACCCAGCACACCTCCTGCACACATCCCAGCTAGCAGCAGTATGTACCCTTTCTGGCCAGTTGACAGGGTCAGAGGGACATGGAAGAGGATGAAAGAAAATTAAAAAAAAAAAAAAAAAAAAAAAGCAGGGCACAGACGACAGGAGGCTTCATTAGTTCTGCTGCTGTGGAATTTTGTTTTCTCTTTCATGAAGCTATGTAATATCTTCCCAGTACAGCTAAAATAGCAGTAGCTTAAGGGCAAATGTGACCTTATATTATCTGTTTCAATGCTATTTTTCCTTCCCATTTTTTCCTCTCCTTCCTACATATGTTCCTTCTCTCTCCGTCTGTTTTCTCCCCCTTTTTCTTTTAAACCGCTTAAGTTAGAAAAGAGTGCTGCACTGCTTCAACAGCCTCTTTTACAAACTCCCACCCATCCAGCTCCTCTGTCTTCCTGTACTTCCTCTATTCTGTGCTTGCCTGTAAAAAACGGTAATTCATTGGTCATCAAATACATATTTATTCATCTACCAGAAAAAGCTTCATCCTGCTTCCCCATACAACAGTCTGTCTGAATTCTTCCAGCAGCTGAAACAGGACAGTGTAATCAGATATCTACCAAAGTAAAATTCATACAAGTTACCTCTCCAGTCTTCGTGCCAGGCAGCAGCATATTTTGCTTCCTGAAATGAAGCCTAGAAGACTAGTGGTACCCACAGGCCAAAGCACAGGCAATGCCACTGTTTGTTGTACAGGCCACTCGTTCTATACCTCCTGCTGCTATTTAGCTATAATACATATTCAAACCCACAGTGAAGCTGTGTAGTGTGTTGCCCTGGCAGTGTGCAAGCTGGTGGGACCTTACTGTCACACATGCACAGTGCTCTCATCTATTCAGGCAACATTTGGAACACACCCGCTGGGCTAATACAGCAGGAGCCATCAGGCAACCAGTATTTTTCACAAAGCTATCCTGATCTTAAAGCAGAATTGAAGCCAAGGAGGACTTCAGGTCCCAGCATGCAATGGTATTTTCTGCTCAACAACAAGCTCAGGAGTGCAAGTGGGGCCAGAGCTTCATCATATTGCATTGCTACTGAAAATCAGGCTAGCCTCAGACTCCTATTTTTATCAGCAAATTAGGTGTGTTCCTAGAAGACTGCTGAAAAAAACCTACTAAAAAGTACCTGAGAGCTATCACAGACATTTATTGTAAAATAATCAGGCTGCTTTAAGTCCATATCCTGTTTAAAACTAAAAAGTTCTGAATAACAGGCAGCAAGGATTTGATATTTTTTTAAAATATAATTCAACTAGTAATTTTTTAATTTCCTTTCAATTAAGAAAAGAAACAAGTATCACAACAGCACATTACAAATCCATTCCCAGCTGACACATTGAGAAGACTGCAGATTCTTCTCTAATCCACTTTCCTAAAAACTTCTTTAGCATCAGTGTCAAGAGGCTGAATAACAAGAGGAATATCATGTCCTGTGTACCTGGATGTTCAAAACTGATACATGTTATATAACAATTAGCAACACAAAATTGCTTTTAACTGAAAGAGAGCTCTGCCAGGCAGAGAATTTTGAATTTCACTCAACAATTTCCAACAGCAGGGAACCGACACCAACAAAAGGAACAGTCCAAGCTTGAGATGGAATCCAGCCAGAATTGCAGTCATCTCCCAATAATTCATCTCAAAAGATAAAACACTCTGGTTATGAACTGTTCTAAATTTAGAATTAATTACAAGACAAGGTACAATCTTGCAGTCTCAGACAAGTTTGCTTTAGGTGACAAACTGGCATTTTCAGCTCAAGCCCATCTTATGCAGCTTTTATGAAAATTTATCTCCAAATAGATTTGTCAATTTCTTAGATTATTTTTAAACTCAAATTTAATTTAAAAAATAATTTCAAATAAGCATATAAAGAAAAAAACCCCACACATTTTTACCCTTATTTCAGTTATGCTGTTATATTGGGGCACAAGGGAAACTGAGGGTTGTAGCAAAGGTATTTTCAAATGGTGAAAGAAAAACATCACGCTTTGAGGTCTTTTGTTGAGGGCACATATTCAAACTCAAATCTTATAATCATTTGGCTGATTATACTTGTATGACTCTTCTCAGGTACATTCATCTTAGAGAGTACAACAAAACGTAGGGATGAAATGAAGGTACCAGCCAAATGGGTTTGGCGTATCTCTAGCTTCTGAAAGTTTATATCATTAAACAATACTTTTCAGTATACTGAATATGCTTCCATGGCACTTAGGCCAACATAAATATGGACACCATGACCCCACTCTCTGCCTTATGGCATACAGCTTGTACAGAGTGGTGACCTAGGATCAAACTAGACCTATTTTAAAACAAAAAAACCCTAAACTAAGTAGCCATATATTGAAATAACTAACTGCATGATCACCAGTTTTCCTGCAAGGGAAGGGATGAAGATACACATTCAAGAATCAGGCTGGACTGTAGGATCCTCAATTCAAATCAACTTAACATGCTGCACAACCATGGTCATCCACTCAACTTCCAGCCCACCAGCAGTCTAAAGCTTTCGTGGTGATGCAGAAATTCGTGGAATTTCTTATCCCAAGATCTCCCACTCTGAAAAAAACTGCCAGTCTTTATTCACCTTATTCTCTCTTGGATTTACTCTCCTGGTACACAATGCTGCAGAATATTGACATCAAATGAACATGGAACAGCAGTTTCACAGGTGGAGGTCTCAGAGCAGTTTGATACTCATCTAGTTTTCCAATTTTTATATACTTAAAATAGCAACCAACCAGCTAAGTTACAGGCCAGAGCGAAGATGGGAGGAATTACTGTATAAAAGATAACCGGGTATGGCTTTATTGACTAGGGAAACAAAGTCAAGAACAAACTGCTGATTGGACTAGGAAAACAACGTCTCTCTTCAAGTACACACTGGAAACATAAGGCTTCTTCAGGTAGCGTCTTCTTGCTCCTCAGAAGGGCCAAGCACATTTTGCCAGTCACTTCAAGCGGTGC
>JAVJGJ010000057.1:2652227-2664515 GCA_035590215.1 Microhierax caerulescens | reverse complement strand
GGCCGCCATCTTCCCGCCGCGCCATTCAAAGGCAGCACCGCCCCGCGCGGCCGGCGCGCGCTGCCTCAGCGGCCCGGCGCGGGCTCTGAGGGGAACGCGCGGCCCGCGCCCAGCTCCCGGCCTACGCTAACGCTGGTCTGGCGGGTAACTAATTACTGAAATGGGATTTAGTGCTAAACTCCGGCTGAGTGTTCAACGAATTGCTGAACCCGAATTTAGTGCTGAACTCTGGTTTAACTCCATGTTGAACTTAAAAGCTTAGGTCAAGCTGCCCCTCTAGTCAAAAGTGACAAATGAAGGGACTTTTACTTAAGGGATTCAGCCTTGGGAAAGACGGGAGACAAAGAACACATGGTAAACAGCACCCTGTTATCAAAGCAAGAAGCCTTCAGGTGAGGAGAGTTCTGGCAGCAAGAGACGACAACCTGATAAGGTGTTGCAATCCAGAGAAAGTTAGTTGAAGATAGAACAAAAGTAATTGTGCCATGGGAGACCACCACCTCCGACACAAAGAGCCCCCCCCTCCCCAGACAGCAGGCAAAACCCTGCCTGAGGAGCAGGAGTCTGTGAAAAGCCACAGTAGTGCTACCAGGGTGCACTCATTTCCATTAGAAACGAGAAACTTTTAACCAATCCTGTGTGTGAATGACAATGACCATGCCACGTACTATGGATATGCAAACACTTTACATAATGTGTACCTCGAGTTGCTTGGTGTGCATGTCAGGAGGAAACATCCCCCATGCACCCAGCGCTGCAATAAAACATTGCCAACTCCATTTGGAGAGTTTTCTTGGTTATGATTTTCAGTAACACCAGCAGTCCCAGCAGGAGCAGGAAAAGGGCCACCTCTGGGTGCTCTAGGCAGGGAGGATGTTCCTGCAGCAAACTGGGTACGACACCCCCGCGTGCCCGAACTACCAGGTTACGCTGCACGCCCACGTCACTTCACACTCTTCTGCAATTGCTATTTCTGCAATTATACACCAATCACAACTTTTAATTGCTTTTCTTTCCCAACACAGGAATAGCTATCCACGTGCCAGACTCACCTTTTGACAAAGGATTTGTTTGGAATAAAACACTGAAACATTTGAACTTGTGAAACAGCCACCCAAATCACAGGCTACTGGTTTTCTTTGTAAAAATACCTGGCTTTGTTTAAACACCACTCAAGAGCATATTCATGTTGTACAGGTGAAAGAGAGGTAATTAATGAAGCAAGGTAACAAAGTCTGCTTCAACAGAACAAGCATACCACACGCACACAGGTTTACCTTGTGGAGCTGCTTGACCCTTGCAGGAAGCAGACTGAAGTGATCAACAGGGAACAGCACAAAGGGGACACAGTCTTGCTTTCTAACAGCTCAGCTAGCCAACACAACCTCTTCAGGTTCTAAGACTCGGCCTAGTTTTATCTCCCCCCAGTGGCACGAGTATCAGAAGCAGTTCTGTGAAAATTCTGCAACACCCAGAAAAATACAAGTCTTTTGTCCATCACCTGACAGAAGCACTAAGAAGCACAACACAAACAGTTAACAGTTGAGGGAGGAAATTAAGGCTTTTCTAAGTTGCTTTTAATTTCAACTTCTGAAAACATACTAATTGTTCCAGAAATATTGAGAACTAAGGATGAACATTCAAAGTGATTCCAGTAGCATGAACATAGGCAGCCCTTCCTTCTGTCCACCTGTCTCTTTATTTTGGGTAACACACACGCACTCCACTCCCTCAGAAAAACTTTCTCTACGTGTTCTAGAGAACTCTACAGAGAAACGGATCACAGCTTGGGAGGCTGAGGCTGACTTCATGCGAAGCAGTGCCAGTGCTCGTAATCTCAACCGCATACCCGCACCCCTCTATGAGGCACCCAAGACCCATGTCCCTCAGCCTTTCTTCTCACAGAACAGTTCATTGCCCTGAAACACTGGGAAAACAGCTAGGGGTAAAAAGGACTAGGGAGCCAGATGTGGAAGCAACAGCTTGCTTTCTGTTGTCTTCCTTTGCAACAGCCTAAAGCTTCTGTATCCATCTTTGTCCTGCATAAGGAATTTCCGGCCCACAAAGATGAGTGTGTGCTCTCATTCCTGTCATTAAAACAATCTCTTAAGATTAAATAGAAGCAAAACCTTTCAAGAACACTGCTGCAATTTCAGACAATTATATTTGAATTAGTGTAAGGAATGGTCACATGGAACAGTCAACAGTTAAAATCTCTTTAAACCAAGCAGTTCAAAGAGCTTACTTTGTTGTTAAAACAAAGTTTACAAAACCAGATGCTAATAGCCCAAGTGCCAGTAAAGTCCAACACGTGATTTTTCTAAAGGGACTATTTTAATGAATTGACACTTAGAGGATGTATCCATCTTGCTACTCTGCAAACCAGAGGTTAAATGCATTAGAGGCATACTTAAATCCTTTGTCAGAGACTCTTCGCTGCAGAAAATTCCCACAGCAGACTAACCATTTTCTGCACTAGTATTAAAAAAATATTGAAGAAAATATTTCAGCAAAGATTTCTACTTAGTAACAATATATAATTCTATTGCACCAGATAAAAATATCAGAATAAAGCACTGTTGATATTTGAAACATTCACAGCATAGACATGTTTCACTTTATCATGTAGTTTTACCACTGCAGCACAAAATCTAATACTTCCCCATCACTTCACATCCAATGAAGTTCACTTACTCCTTGTAGCTTTGAAAAAACTATTTAAAATATTAAAGGGGACTTTCCATTTTACATTTTTTTTTTAAGAGGAAAACACAGGTTTTGCTAAGTGAAAATCTTAATCCATTAAAAATAGTTTACAAAATTTGAAGATTGATTTATTTTACCAAAATAGGAAAAAGGGCTAACTAGCTACCAATCGAAGAATTTGGTTCCGTAAGTATGTGCACAGCTGGTTCATCAAGTCTCTGTTCTGTCCTTCGACCCAGTGCATTTCTACTAATACATCATTTCCTTCTTTCTTCACATTCATTAAACACTTAAAGAGAAAACATCTACTAGTTTCTTTGGGACTTTGTTCTTTTTCAACTGTCAGATTGCCAGCTTCCTCTGAAGGGCAAGGTTCCTCCTTTGCATTACTGGAACCTTTACCAAGTGATGCTTCCCCCTGCTTTGCTTCTGTCTCCTCCTTCACGTGCTCACTATGTTCTTCTTTGGTAGCAGATTCTTCTGGTAGCTCATCACCTGCGGTCAAATGAACATCCTCATCAGGTGCCGTAAACCCTGTTTCAGAGTCTTCAGTCTTGGGGTTTTCACAGTCCAGATTGTTGCTCACACTCTTCTGGTTGTTTTTTCCCTCTTCCATTGCTTGCAGAACACCTTCAGAAGCTCGAGGAAGTTCCCGTAATTGCCTTACTCTCTCTCGTTTCTTTCTCCTCAGATGAATCCAGGAGTTTTCAATGGCAGTCACAAACAAGCTAACTTCATCTTTTCCACAGGGAACACGTTTATGCTGAACCTATTGCAGAAAACAGCAGAACTTCATATTATCTTCTTACAGTTACGCTTTCAAGTAGGATGTTGTTTTAACATAAAATACTTCATACTGTACCTTCAGATCAGTGAGAATCTTCTCTACCCAGGCTCTAACCACAGCGATAGCCTCTACAGCATCCCAGCCCATAGCTGCAGCTTTGGCAGCTAACTCTTTGACTGTAGAAGCCAAGACCATAAATGTAATTGGTTTCCGGGGTTTTTCTAGTTTTCTTCTTTTAGAGGGAGGTGACTAGAAGAAAGAAAAAAGAAAGCATTATGAAGCTATGCAGTAGTAGTGAGATGACTTTTTTGCGCAGGAGACACGGGGATTAAGACTATAATGTAAGCCACTAAACAGTTACAGATATGGCCCATGTTTCACTTCACCCCAAAGTTTTAGATGAAAAATGGCTAACAGATCATGCACTTTATGCTAGCCTGATGGACAGAGGGATGTTAATGTTCAGATGTAAGGCAAAAAGCTTCATTAGTTCCTTCAAACTATTAGTGCTCTGTGAACTGAGGAAGTGCAGCTGTAGAGGTCAAATGCTAACATCCATGTTTTGATCCAATTTCACTGAAGGTTTACTTGCATGTTCTATAAGGTTGGTTAATGTCTATACCTATCTTCAAGTATATGCACATCTGGATCCAAAAAAGCAGTTGGCTCACATTAAGGTGAACAAGCTCTACTTACACTCACATAGGCCAGTCTGAGCTAGATATGTTCATACTTACTTTGTAGCAGAATCTATATGGTAAATTAAAACCAAGTTCTCAGAAGGAAGCTTAAAGTTCAAATCTAGCCCCAAATTTAGCATATTTTTAACATTACTGAATTACTATTTGAAGTATGTTACAAATGACCCTTACTTTCACTGAAGACAATAGGAAGTTCCTACACAGGCTTCTTTTTTCTTTCTTAAATGTAGGCCATTCGTGAATCTCATAACAACTGCAAACAGACTGGCAGCCAGTTAAAAAATCCCACTGTCTGCACAGCTCAGCACATGCAGCTCTCCAGTCTGAAGAACAGTTTGTTTCACAGTAGTGACAGCTCATTAGGCCACCCTCACATAAGAGGCACAGACAATCACAAACAAACCAGAATTAAGCTACTCACAGGTACTTGTACATCATCATAGAAACTCCATGCCAGCGCCCATCTCATGGTGCGTCCTTGACAGAACTCAGTATGAGTAACTTTAGGAACCTATGCAAAGAAGCAATACAAAACTTCATTCTGGATTAATAAACAACATTGTTTTATGGCACACATTCCCAAATTCTAAAAAAGTACAAAGTTAGTATAGAGTTATTGTCTCATGACAGAAATGGAGTTTCTATCTAACATGGCTCATGAATGCCAGGTCCACTTGGAGGTGGTCAGTGCCAAGCCTGGCACCAGTGCCCAGGATTTCCCATCTCTGCTCTGCCATGTCCGTGCCCTTTTAGAGCTTCCAGTTCAGCAACACACAACACGACCCTTTTTGTGCCGCAATCCAGCACACATGGGCACTCTGATTCTGAAAAAGCACATCCTTTCTCTTTGTTCAGAACCTGCTCCTGTTTCATGTTTGAATACTGAACCCATTGCTGTAGCAAAGGAACACAGAACAAAGACAAATACAAGTTGGGAAACCAAACCACTCACCTGTCTGCAGGTGGCAGAAATGTGCCCAGAAACACTTCTCTACATTTGTCCAAAAAAAATGAAGTTTGAACTTACACTGCCTTTAAATCTAAAACTCAGATGTTAGTGTTATCTTGTCCTTCCCCACACGGATGCTCTAAGGCATTTACACATGGTATGGATAATGTTCTAAATACCAGCAAGGATAAATTTCAACCATCCCACTCCACTATGAATTATTACCAGCTCCAGAACATAAGCTCCAGGTCTGCACAGAAGGCGCGGGGGGACATGGGGGAACGACACACAGACGACAGACAGAAATCTGCTACTTCTGGGAAATGCCTTCAAAAGAAAAGCTGTGGCTATCCTAGAACTTTCCTCACCTTTCGATTCCTAATTCTATCAAAATTACCAATAAATATAGCAAATGTCAACAGTCTGAAGAACAAGTGGACTTTCTAGAACATCTATGCTGCATCCTAACCTGAACCACAACATAGCATGTGCTTGGTTACAATGAACATATTCCCAGCTCCAATACAACAAAAACTACAAACCTGAACAAAATGAAATTGATAATTTAAAGAAAAATACAGTAAGAAACCTCAGCTTTTCTATGCAAGGTTCACAAGGATTTCTCTTGCTTTACTAAGCCTAAGGTGCAACAGTTCAAGGATAGGGAAGTCAGATACTTGAAATTGTGTGCCTAGCTCAGCAACTGCTTTTGGCATTGTGTTTACAGATTCCCTATAGCCTGTACATATTTCTGGGAACTGATTTCACTCTCCACCATGTATAAGGGCAGATCTCTCAATCTTTTTCTTTGCGTGGAAATGGAGAGGACTATACTTGCTCCAGAAAGCTGTAAAAGTCCTTTGCACAGACTTCTTGCATGAGAATAGTAGCATAAGGTTCAATTTTACTTGGTGCCAGAATTGAACACAAACAAAACAGCCACTTAAATAATGAGACAATTTCTTTCACAACCAAATTGCTGGATTTTGTTAGCTCAGAGAAAAAAGCTGGATTTTTTTGATATTTTTTTTTTAACAACAGCCCTGTTAAGACTATTTTAAAGCAAAAACCCTGTATGTTCTAGAATAGACAAAGACATGCTTCTACACACCATAAAGACAAATATGAGGAAACAGTATGTGCTACTGATCTATCAGCTTTGAATCTACAGTAATTAAATCTCAACGGCTTTGAGAGCTTCCCTAACAAGGAATTTCAGTTTCTTCCTGCAAACAAGAACTCAGTAAAATAATTCAATAACAGTTACCCACGTGCATTGGAACATAGTATGTATTGCATGGAACATACACAGGATATACACGGACTATCTACAAACTCACCCCTTGGATTCGAAGCTCCTCTTTCAATGGTGCCAAACTGCATTTCTTCCCCAACATGCAACTGTACCATCTGCAAAGAACATGTTAACAAAGCATTTTACAAAAACAAATCAACTGAAAATGGCCACTACCAGAAAGAACTACTTGGATCAGAAACCTGCAAGAAGAGGAGATTTAAAAACAGAACAACAATAACAAAAAAAGTCATGCTTTTAAACAGACTAGAACATAGTACAACATAAATCAGAACAGAAGGCCCAAAGACAGACTGGAAAGGTGAATCTTTGAGTTTTTAGGAAATACATTGACTATTATTGAAACAGCACCTAAAAAACCAAGAATCTTGTTTCAAAGAGTGACTTTAGTTATCTGAAAGATGTTACCCCTTACAATAATTTGTTTCCATTTCTCCACTTTCTTTGGAGAATGAATCAGAATAAAAAGGAATGTTCAACTACTGACAAGTATTTGTCCCTTGGAGGCAGATGTTGTGACTATGACTTCTAATCATTTGTAACTGGTTATCCAGGTTTCCATCACCTAACCCATATTTCATGAGAAAACAAACGGAGGAAAAAACAGAAAGACATTTATTTTTCCACTTCTGGTGAAGCTTACCCTCTCACGCAGCTCTGTATCTTCAGTTTCTCCAAACATTACACCTCTATTCTTTATCTAAATTCCTACTCAAGCTCCACAACCCCCTCTTCCATATTTTTATAACTGGATCCAAAAATCTTATTTGTAAATATAATGTACTGAAGTATGAAAATTAGAGTTCCCAGTTATCAAGGCACACTTTCCTCAAGAGTATGCATCTAAACTGAAGGCAAGCACTTTAAATTACTTGCATATACAAATAAATATAATGTAAGAAAGAAAAATTAGTAGTATTAAGGGACAATTATTTAAATTTATTTCCAGCATAATGCAACATACGGAATTTCATGCAGCAACACTTAACTGAAACCCCAAAAATTCTGACAAAACTAAACCACACATCTTTCCCAAAATTACAAAATACTGAACCTGCAACTCCTAGCTGAAGTGGGGGTGGAGGTAAGTAAGTCAAGATCACCTCCTGGCCCAAGGGAGTCTCTATCTACTAACAGTTCATTCGTCACGCCCTTTGGTAGCATTGCCAAACCCTACCTCTAACAAAAAGGGGAGCAGTATTTTAATTAAACTCTTCTCTCTGTAACAGATTCTCCAAGCTAGTTTATTCAAAAACACGAACTAAATCGTTCCTACCCCTCAAACACACAGAGCTTATTTTTCCCAAGTATGATACACAGTTAGCACGTGGGTATGTTCTATGCCTTCAACTACCAATGTATCAAATCAAGAGATACCCTCCTCTTTCCCAGGTGAGTAATACAGGCATGATGCATTCCTCATAATTCCACATCACCTTTTCAAGGCAGACTTCTTGCCTTCAAAGTAACATCAGTCAGTTCTCTACCACCTTTGCCACTCCTTTCAAGGCTGTCAAACAGCAGCTTATCCAAAGCAAGTCTCCCCTGGATCTACACATGCCATGCAGAACCAGAAACCACGCTGGTTGCTATTGAATTTCTAGAAGTCATCACAGATGCATCCTCTGCCCCCACCTTGCAGAACCAATTAAGTCCTCAACTGTATACATGTGCTTTTCAGATCATGGTATTTTACATACTATACCCATGCTTCTGTGCAAAACTACACTGGTGGAATAAAACCACTATCAAAAAGGTGGTGTACAAAGGATAAAAACATCCAGCTGTTAAGTAGAAGAACATTTAAAATATATACATACATATACCATCACTTCCTGACTTGCCTCCCCTGACCCACTGCATCCTTAACAAAATTCAGAATAACCGTTTCAGCTTCTATTTAGTTTTGAAAAATCACTAAATTTTAGGCACAAATAAGAGCATACATAGCTAAAAGCTTGTCTACATCAAGTAGCCTAAAATAACATTCTACCAACAAACTATGACAGGAACACCAGTGATTTTCCAGTGTCCTCAATGGCTCAAACAAGACTTCTAAAAAGTCTCAAAAGTTTAATTCTTGAACATCAAAACCTCTATTTTATTGCTCTGCTATACTATCTATCTAACCGCTTTTCATATTTTCTAAGACTTGGAGGGTGACAGAGAAAGGAAGGACATTTAAAAAAAAAAAACCAAAAAACCACACAACAAAAAAAACTACCAAGTTTCAAGGTTTGCAGAATTGCTACCTCTGCAAACCTTCTCAACATATTTTAATTCAAAGCACTACAAGATTGAAGCACTTCTAAGAGATGCAAATGCAACTCTGCTTTGTCTTGTTTTTTCCAAAAACTGAATATATTCTTAATTTTTTCAGGCCCATTACTTGAAAACAAATGTTCTAAAGAAAAATTTTGGCATTAGACAGGTGAAAATGAGGTTCAAGTGCAATGCTCTGCCTAGAAGGTTCTAAACAAAACAAAAGCAAAACACTTCTTTATGTTCCAAAAGCAGGCTGCATTTCCTTTGTTTAGGGCACTGATGAAGCTGTGGCAATACACACGTAAAATTTTGGCAGCTATATTTCAGAAACTTATTTTTTAAAAGGAATCTCCCAGAAGAGCTAGAGGAATGATGTATAGCATTGAGGGAACAAAAGTCTGACAGTCAGAAAGCTGAAGGCGTGCCATCTGTTTATCTTGCTCAAAAGGAGGTCTCACTATGGTTTTTATTGCAGCTTATGTTCAGCCGAGACAGCATTCAGTACAACAGTGCCTTTTAGCAGGCAAAGCTGCAAGTTACCAAAATTCAGCCAGGAAGAGCTAGAAACTTTTAGGCAATGAACAGGTAACTGGGCAACATCATAAACCCTCCCCCATCCCCTAAGCCCTTCAGAAGCAACCTTGACTGCCTTTAGCAAGTATGTGTGCTAATCTAGCTGCAAGCTACAAGTATCACTCGCACAGGCTATTTTTGCCTTCTGCCTTTAAATACCTCAAACAATGAGTTGTAATTGTTTGATGCTCGGGGACAACTAATTTTACAAAAACTGAAACTACTGATGTGTATGTATCATTAAACAAACCAGATACCACTGGGCCACAGCTGCATTCCTTACTTAAAATATTATTTTCATGTAATTTCTGCTATAGAAGCAGATAAAAGGTGGGTTGTTTTTTTAAACTGGAACAAAGCACTTACCGTAACCTCTTTTTAAGTTGTAGACTATCATGAATAATTCTTTTGACAAATTCAAGTTCTCCCCCCTCTGCCATGATTTCTGTGATCCCTCCTGTATTTACAGAACTTGGAGGGGGACGCCGTGGATTTCGAGAATTTACTCCCTGGATAAAAAAGAACATTTGAGATGAACGTTTAATGAAATGTTAGGCTGCTTTGTATCCAATCTTTAGTGGGTAGCAAGCATCACCACCTCCAGTTATCTTACTCCCATCAGAACAAAGATACATTCAAAATGAGCATAACTGAGTGAATCCCTCAGACCTAGGTAAATGACTTATCACACATCAGTATCTTGCTAATATGAAATATGTGGCTCAAATACATGTAGACATGCTGGTTATGTGCATCTACACAATTACAATCTTTAGTGTTTCATTTCAAAACTTAAATCTACCACTCCATATTACAGAGTTAAGTTTCTGATTTATATTAAGTATTCGGTGGGTATTGCAAGAACTGTTCGGAACCATATGGTATTCCTAAATCACTATGGAAACGAAAAATACAGACAGGCACGATGCCAGAAACTAATTCCTCTGTACCACTGTTAGGCAATAGGCACTTGATTTCCAATATACTAGCTGTCTACTTTCCAAAGTAATTCTCTAAAACAGTAAGAAGTTATGAAAAAAATCTAGAGGTCACCCTCTACTTCAGGAAGGGTAAAAGTTAAGTTTTTCAAAGCTCCTTTGGGACTGGAGACAGAGAAGACTTAAATGCTATTTCATCCCAACTTGGGATTTTCCACACAGTGTTTCCCAAGGGAGTAGGTTAAGTTGTTGCTACCCTCCCACTCACTGAAGGCTGCAGTACACACAACACACAGTTTGTTAGCTTACTTTCGCTTCTAATTGGTTGGCAAAAAAGGGGGGGTTGCACATGCAGAAATCATAAACAATCTCAGATTCTTCTTTTAGCGCATCCATTAAAAGAGTCTTCTGTGGTACTTTAACCACTAGGAGAGAACAGGAATTTGGTTAGTAAGGAACTTCACACTTCGGATGGCATGCCATTTACCTTTCAGTGTTTCTTGAAACAATACATTGTATAAAATCTGTACTTTCTAAACAGTACTTTCTAACAAAAGAATGTAACATATCAGCATACAAATAAAGACTTAGGTTAAAGATTGGCATTAGCTTTTATGTTTATACACAGTAGCAGAATTACATAAACCAGTTTAAAACAATAGGAAATACTAGAGCTATACCGAGTTCTCTGATGCAACTACAAATACGCTTCAAGCACTTCCAAAAATTAACAGAAGTGTCAGTTAATCACTCCACAGGCTCCTCAGAGATAAAGAAACTCCAGTCTAAACAATTTTCTATTATTTTTTTTTTAGATATGGAAATCTAGAATGGTACTTAAGAAAATGTACTGAGGTTTTTTTCCAGAGTGTAAAACTACGAAAGACAAAGACTAAGATAAAACCGTCTTCACTGAAGTTACACAGCAACAAGATTAGCTTTACAACTAATCTTACAATAAAATAGAATTACTGTGTTAGCAGTACTATGCATCCTGCACAGGAACTGCAGTCTTACACAATTTAAGAGAATCACAACAAAAGAAAAAGATTAGAGTTCCTTTAGGGCAAAATTTCTGCTTACTAGGGTCCACCAACTTATTACCCATCACAAGGATGAAGGCAAACATCCCAGGTAGATGTCCACTGTCTTTCCCCAAAGGCTACATAATTCCCTTGGAAGCTGTGGTAAAGTCCTGTCACAAATCTGAAGGCTACAGGAACCCCAGCCCAAGGAGCAGGAATTCAAATATGGATGTATAAAGATTATCACAAGAAGGACTTCTTGCAGACTTTACCAGTCCTGCAACTCACAGATAATGCACGCAGAACAAAGATATTCAGCATGGAGGCAGAAGGCATGCCTCTCTTCCTAAGATTTACTATTACAGTTTATCATCATCCTAAGAAAACAAAACTGTTAGGGTAGCAGGCAATTAAAAGTCCAGGTTATATATAGCAAGAAGAACACCCAGAACACCCACTAACTTCAAAGCTGCAGCTCTGCAAGTCACAAGCATTTTACAGTACAGTTCATACTCAAGAGACAAATATATTTTAAATCCTATGAGAATAGAAGGACAGTTAATTTTAAAAATATACTAACACATTGCTCCCTGTTTTACAATCTTAAATTTCTGAATTGAACATTTACCATTTCTTCTATTAAGTTGCTCACATTTAAAATTGTTGACATTAAAATGTGATGCTTTTTTATCTCTGTATGTATCTGTTCCCCTGCTTCCCTTATAACATTAAAAAATGGTAAATTAGTAATTACTAATTACAAATTATGAAATACAGATTATTAAGTACAAATACACATTACAATCAGAGCCAAAAGTTCTTCAGCCAGGCACTACATCAGCTGGACTGACGGTTTTCAGGTCACACTCTTTCAGGAAATCACTGCACGTCTCCAGAAGTTTCTCAGTGCATACTTTTGGCACTGAGGTATAACAGCAGTTGCTGCTGCACACAGATGAGACATTTACTTATATGAACACTCTGAAATATCCAGCCCACAGTTATTAGAGTATGTCACTGCCGTGCTTG
>JAVJGJ010000057.1:2610234-2624101 GCA_035590215.1 Microhierax caerulescens | reverse complement strand
GTGTTACACGTGATGGAGCCCGGCTGTCCTGGGGATGGGCGAACACCTGCCTGCCCGTGGGAAGTGGGGAGTGAATTCCTTGTTTTGCTTTGCTTGTGTGCACGGCTTTTGCTTTACCTATTAAATTGTTCTTATCTCAACCCTTGAATTTTACATTCCTTTCCAATTCTGCCCATCCCTCTGGGTGAGGGGAAGTGAGCAAGCGGCTGCGTGGTGCTTGGTTGCCGGCCAGGGTTAAACCACAACTACAGTTCAGCAATTTTAGCACAAAATGGTGGAATTGGTCTGTATTTACCTGTGTTCATTACTGATCTGTAAACTGTGTTGACCTGTTGTTGGGTCACAGAGTCTCCTCAGTGAAAACCTGTTGTTTTCTCACAGAGTCTCCCATTCAGGCTAAAAATGACTGAACTAGTAACTATTCTTCCCACTTACCCCGACGTGTACTTGAAAACATGTTCCATTTTATTAACTCAATTATTTTTTTCCCCAAGTCTATTGCATGCCTGTTCAGGTAACCATAGTAGCAAAGGATGCCTGTTTTTAGAGAGGATGCTTAAGCAGAACAAACATATTGACTGAGCTGAGAGATCATTGATAAATGCCAGTGAATTAACTTGGTTCTTGACATCTGTTATCACCAGACTATGCCAGCTGAGCTAAGGCTTTTCTAACTTAGCCAAGCTTTGTCCACTGCAGTGGTTGCTACAATCCCCAAACTTTGCAGACAGAGATTTTTCCTACATCCTTTTGTATTTTCGCTCTTTTGTTTTTTTCCAGTTTCATCTCCATCTCTGACCTACAGCATCAGCAGCGCATACCATGCTGCAGCCACCTGACCTGGAGCACTAATGAATTTAAAGAATGGGCTCATCAAGGACAAGATGCTTTCCCCACACAGAGCGCTTTGCCAAGGACTTACCTGATCCTGGTTGGCTATTTAACAGATAAAAGTCAAGAGAACAAAGAAGAGCTGGTAGATGGCTGCCTATACGTGAAAGACAATACTGGGATAATTCCATGTGAGGTATGTCCTCAGTCTGAGGCATTCCGTGGCTATTCCCACTTCTGGGGCAGTGTCACAAACCACCAGGGGCTTCAAATGGTCTGCCAGAGTCTGTAGTGTGGGAGGTAACACATCTATGTAACAGGGAGAAGACAGCAGGCTTGGATCCTAGGAGAGGGTAGAACATGTCAAATTTGTCATTGCTTAGGAGAACAAATATTGAATGTACTGGTCTGGAAAAAAGAGACAGCCTAATGTACAGTCCTGTTAAATTCTCAGCAAGACGAGGTGCTCTGGGAGACCAGGAGGTCATAGCACTCCCCTCTGGTTGTTGGATTCCAACTAGTGGAGCAAAAATAACTTTTCTGGAGAGTTGTGCTTGTTGTTTTGATGACATACTTTCAGGAAATAATAGCTTGTGTGACAATTGAATTAAAAGCCTTCTGAAGGTCATTGCAAGGGGAGTCTAGATAAAAGGTAACCCCTAGAGTGGTGATGAAAAAGCACTGAGGTTGTGTTTTTCAAGGAGGTGCAGACTAGGAAAAAGTTATGTTGGTATGAACTTCTAACTGAAAGCCCAGGGGAAAAGAAAGCAGGTGAGAATTTTACAAAAACAGTCTGAAAATAACTCAGCTTTGCAGTGAATTAATTACCACCTTGTCAGAAGGGTGTGACTATAATCCAGGAAATGCTAGCTCTAGAGCGCAGCAAATCTGTTCCAGATTTGCATCTGGAAGAACAGAAGTTCTCCATGCAAGATAAGAGAATGGGTAGAAAACACTGCTCTCATTTAGTAAGGAAGCCCAGCAGTAGAACAACTGTTTGTGATGTGCATGCGAGGACAAATTAGTAATGAACACTCTAAGTAATGCTGAGAAAACATACTGTAACTTATCTCAGGCTTTCGTCTTACTATTTTTTGGCTTAGCTCCTGCATGTTGAACTTGAGTGGCTGGAGTCACTGTTCCTCTTCCCAAGCTGGTCATACATACCACAGACGGACCAGAGCGCAGCAGGGTACTTGGAAATCCTGGTGGATCCAGTGCCAGTAAATCTCCCAAAGGAAGTGCCTGACAGCATTCCAGTTGCCCACCCGGCATCACACGAGCCACTGCTTACCCCCAGGTAAACACCTAGCGTGCTCAACTCCATCATAGTCCTGTGGCTCTGCACATGAAGAGCACTTGGCTTAGGAAGAGCAAAATTCTGGTTCTGCCACAGGTGGAAGCATAACGGTGAGTGGTGGAAGTGAAAGTTATACAATAAAGCCACTTCTCATTAATCAGCTGTTTTCCAGGACTTTATCAGAAGTTTTTATTTTGTATCTTGACAAAGTAAGACAAATTCTAAGTATTTCTGGATATATTACAGAAAGGACATGAGAACAAAGTGATGATTCAACTTTCACTGAGGCTAAAATTCACTCTTGATTAGCACAAGGATTTTTTTATTGACCTACAGTGAACAAAAAGTGTTAATGAAAGTAATTATAGATTCTAATATGAAATCAATGTACACCACCAGTCAGGTTCTTATCACATTGCTGAGGTAAAGGTGCCAGTTAAATGTCAGCTGACAAGAGTAACTGTTGTCTTTAGTGGAAATAATATTTTCAGTATGTGAAAATGTAGAAAGAAAATGTGAAAATGGAATTGCAAATCTTACTGAAGTTGATATTTTCAAGTTGTACTAGGTCATGTTTTATCATCTTGAGTAAAGAATTCTTGGTGTAATTTCGTAACAATAAAATGTCACTAGTCAGGCTGCTTTAGTCTTTAGTTATCTTTTGGTTTAATTGGGTTTATCTGCTTGTGAGAAATTTAAAGCTTAAGTGTTCGATTTAGCTTGACAGAACTTTCTAAAGCATGCCTTTTCCATTTTTCAGTGTATGCTCTCAGGCTTTTAACGTAAAGTTCCTCTGCTGTTGCCTGATACCTGACCAATTTTACATTTTCCTTCTTTAAAAATGTTACCAGTAAAGTGCTGGTGCTAGTGTGTGTAGACACTCTGGTATTTCTTTTTTTAAAAGTCATAAAGTTAGATAATTGTTTATATGTTCTTGAATCAAAAATGTGGGTTTTTTTGAAGTAAGTGGGATGCTTATATTCAAGTCCAGTAGGAGTTGAAAGGAAAATGACAAAGTGACAAACTTTTGTTTGCTTGAAATGATTTTTTTATTTTAATTTTTTGAAATGAGATTTGAAATGACAACAGAAATGACTAAAGAAATGTCACATTTCTTTCCTCTCATCTGCTTTCCATTTTGCTGCTCTTTCACCCTCTGCCAAGTTGGTTAGGAAGGCTCTGTGGTTGCTTTCAGGCCTCTCGTTTACAGGCTTAGGGCTTCCGCAGTGTCCTATTCCATGGATCTACAAAGCAGAATTCTGTTTTCTGCTGAAGAATTGTGGCTCTTTTTTTCCCCTCCTTTTGACCTATAATTAGCTTCTTGTTTGAGGTAGTGCTTTTTGTAATTTGGCTATTGTCATGAAATGTGTGGATTTGTTCAAAACAACCCTGCTGTCTTCAAATACTAAGTTTTTTTTAAAAAATCTTAAAGGGATTAAGTATAAAAAGGTTAAAGTAAGAATTTTGTAGCCAAATACTATTTTGAAAACCTGATAGATGATCCATATTACCTTGTTGGATCCTTTATTTTGAGAAAGTGTATGCTGCATGTCTGTTTATTTTGCTTTTGAGCTACTTGCAAGTTCTTTCACCTCTGGTTTCCTTTGCCTCCTCAATTGCCATCTAGGGTTTTATGTCAGAAAAGATCCAAGGTCACTGTGGCAGGTGAATTGACAAGACTCGGGCCTCTCCTTTGTATTCAACACAAGACATTCTTCTTTTTGTTTCTAAAGTGCTTCACCTCAGCTGTTTGGTTCCCTGTGCTGGTGCAGGTAAGTCCTTGGAATTTTGCTTATTAATTAGTAAGCAAATCAAAGATCAATTCTTTGAAGCTTGCCTTTGACTTCCCAGTTTGATTTAGTCTTCCTTTTACTAGTGATTATTTTATTTCATTTATTTATTTATTTATTTTATACCATGCAGCCTACAATAGCCCTTGTATGCAAGAAGTGTAGTTCTGTGCCCTGCAGAAAGACAGCCCTCCTCCCTCATGCAGTTGCCATGTCCCTGAACATTTGCAGTTATCATCCTTTTGCTAAGTGTGGGGCCGTCCTCTCGAAGGAAAAGTTCTCTTGAGTGCGGTTATCAGGGTCAGGAAGAATTTTTTCCAGTGCAGGAGATGCTGATGTTGCATTTCTGGTTTCTCTAGAAGCCCAACCAGCTGGTATGGCATCATATCCTCCAGCTGGGTCACAGGTACACAATAACAGACCTGACTATGTCCAGCCTGAAGAAATTGGGACGAAGAATGTTTGTCACTGGCGTTTCTTCCTGCCTTCTGCCCTACTGTGCAGAGCAGGTGAGGGAGCAGCCACTGGACAGTGCTTGGCAAGGAGAATCCACTCAGTCTGCTTACCCTGAGACTGCTGAGCAGCTCAGTAACTCTTTGCAGCTGCGAGTTGAAGAGAGGCCAAGATCAGCCAAAGAATCCAAGATCATCTCGTATGTGGTAAGGATTCGTAGCGTTAGCCTTCACCCATTTGTGCTCTAGAGTTTCAGCTTCTGGCCTGCAAGGTCTTACTTTCATCATGAATTTATTTTCTTCATTGCTCAGGCCTATGAGTCTCATGTTCTGGGACTCCTGTAACTTTCTGTTTGCTGTCTAGGGACGTGTCACCGAAATACTCAATGTTCAAGCTTGTCTCTTTTTACTGGATAACAAGGTCTGCTTGTGCCTTGCTTACCAGCAGTTGTTGAACTCTGCACGTGGACTCCGACCAGGAGCATGTGTGGAGGTAAGCTGAGACTTACGAGGCATTCAGTGGAAAAGACTCAGGCCCTGGGGATGGCTCACAAGTGTTGAGTCAACAGAAGAGTATGGGAACATTGGAATTATTTCAGCAAGTATCTGGAACAAAATTGGGGATCTTACTATCTGGGCTTGGTTATGAGAGTCAAAATCATTATTATCTGATTCCTTCCTGAGCAGTGCCAGGTTACTCAGACCCGTCAGGTTTATAGACAATCCAGTAGAGTGACAGAGGGTTGAGGATGGGTTGATGGTTTTGGGGAGTGGTGGCAGACTAGCTGTCTCCTTCTCTTAATCTGTATGTCTGTGTATCTCAGCTCACCGATGTCCACCTCCTGCAGAAGCCTCTGGTATCCTTCCCTTTCGTTGCACTTTGTGCTTGCCTGAGCAGCACTGTTGTGCTGAAGAGTTTTTCGAGGCTCAGCACCCCTTACCAGCCACTAGCCTCTTCAGGAAATCTCTACTTACAGCTGCTCTTCCAGTACAATCTTGGTTTGCCACTCTACCTTTGGATGGTGAGCCTCCTGGAGGCATTTGAGAAGAGGTGAGAACAGTTCTTCTGAAGTCAGGCTACATGTAGATGTGCTTTGTAGGCTGTCTGGGTGTCTTCTACACCAAGGGTTCGTAAGATTACTGTGCTTGGATACAGCAATTGCTGCTGCTGGTTTACTGGCCTAAGCCAACCCTTTGTCTAGGTTTCACATCATAGCCAGTTGCTTCTACCTTGCAGTTGCTCTGCTGAGAAAATCCTGTATATTTTTCAAGTGCATGTGCCGTAAGCCCACTGTTCTTGGGAAGCTGCAGCCCTCCAGGTCATGTGCTCACGTAGTGCGTAGCAAGTTTTGCCCTGAAACACAGAGGGACTGTAGGGATGTCTGCCTGCCAATATTGTTTGCTTGGCAAATCAAGGTGGGCACTGAGGCTGGAGGTGGAGACTGCTGCTACAGCCAGATCACAACTGATATAAAAGCTCTTGTGTCCTGGCTACTCAAAGGAGCAGCAGCAGCAGCTGCTTGGAATATCACGCTGAGATATTCTGAGGATTGCCAGTAGAGTGAGCATTTGTTTGAGCCTCTGTCTTAGCAGATTTTTCCCACATTTTTGCTTATCTCTGGGTCTTCCAGATGTCTTCCTGCTCTCCTGGATGGCTGCATTCTGTTTGTGTGACAGCTGTGGGCCCGTTTCTGGGTTTAATTCTGGGTTCTGTTAGTGAAAATATTTGTGGTTTTTGCAGTAGTTATGGTTGATCACTGTAACTGCTGCCTTGGACTTTAAAAACTAAAATGTATATATTTCATCTCTGGCAGTCAAGTAGCAGTTCACAGAATGCTCAGCCTTCCTGTGCTTTACTGGCACTGCAGAATAAAAATTCTTTCCATACTTTCCAATAAAACTGCTTCAGTTTTGCCTCAGGAATGATTCTAGCTATAAGTTTCAGTTCTTATTGGCTTTTTCACTTTCTTTAAATGTGACTGCTAAGTCCTGCTGCTGCTTGAAAATTGTTCCAGTGAGTTAGTTGCTATCTCATTTTATTTGAGTTCACTTTATGTTATTAAGTCATATTTTGACTGGCAGTGTGATCACTTCCAGGCATTCAAAAGCAGTGAGCTAAACTTCTGGAAAGGGATGCAACACAAGGAAAATATTGGAACAAGAGCAGTCTGTAATTATTTATATTGTGAATATTATTTTTTTTTATCTTTTCTAATAGAAAGCTGAGTATACCTAACACAAGTAATCATATCAAGCTTAGCCAAAATGCATGGACGTCCATTATGTGTGACTTAGAGGTTATTTTTGGGTGGTTAGGGGTTTTTTCTGTCCACTTGAGTTTCAAGATTTTGCCAGTCTGTCCATTTCTGTCCATATTTTCCTGTTCCTTGTCTGCCTGCCTGACATAAATCTGCATCGGCCTTAAATGTTCCTTTCTTTAATCACTTCAAGTTCTTTTTGTGCTCTCCTTAGTTCTTGTCCTACATAGCACATTCACTCATAACAAGCAGAAAGAATCTCTGACTTACGTGCAAAACTCACTAAAAGTGAGGACTACTAATACTTCTAACTGTTGTAATTTTTTTCAGGTTTTCTCATTTCTTTAGGCATCATCGGTTGTCGCTTAGGTCTACACGCCGAAACTCTACAGCTGCTGAGAAGTTCATTGTCCCTCTTTTGCAAGCTATGGTGCCAGACAGAGGGGAAGCAAGAGATATTTATAGTGAAATCCTAGGAAAAACACACCAGTGTCCCCTGAAGAAGGTGAGTAAATGCTCTGTGAGCTGTTTCCTGTTTGTCTGATGGGAATAAACTCATTTGGTTCTTTCTTTCTTTCTTCTTTTTTAGTATTTGACCCTGAACCCCCCATGCCAGGCCCCATCTCTGTCTGAAATTCGCCATATGGCAGAACGGAAGAGCTGGGAAGGCTTCAGTCCGTCACAGGTGCTCTCCCCCTTGGAGGCACAGCACATGGGCACCCAGGAGCTGAATCGCAGACTGGCCTGGTCCTACTGCACACTCTCAGCAGGAAGTTTCCAGCCCCGACTGGTAAGTGCCATATTCCCTTTCCTGTCTGTGCCTTGAGAGCTCTTGGTTCTACCCACGTGTTCCAGCACCCTGTCTGATGCATGCCTGTTCCTCCTGTTAGGGAACAACACTGCTTTCCTCTCCTGTGGTGTGTTGAACACAGGCTGAGTTTGGGCTGCTGCTACGCACTTTGATTTATAGCCTTCAAAGGTGGCAAGTGTTTGATGCTCTTTGCAGCTTCCTTTCTGTTGCAGATACTGCTGGGTGTGCTGAGAGTCTCCTCCAGGAGCAGTAACCTCCAGCTGCAGGACAGCAGCAGCTGGCTTTCCTGTGTGATATCCCATAAGGATGGTAGCCCCTTTGCCCGTACAGCTCTCATCGGTATGTCCTACTAAGACTAAATTTGAGAGTGCTGAGTTTTGCTGTTCTGCCATCCAGCTCCAAAATAAGGAAGAGGCTTGGTATAGAGATGCTGAACTGTCACTGCCTGGCCTTGTGACTTCAAAATGAGGAAATTGAGCTTACTGGGTTTATGTTCTCTTTTTATTAGCTCAGCTCCTTTCTCTGATGTGTTTGCAGGATCACTTTTGCAGGTGGAAAACTACCAGCTCATAGTAGAGCGATTCCTTCAGACTGATTTTCCTTCCTCGGAGCACTTGGGAAATCTGGAGCATGTGAGGGAGAAAAAAAACAGGTGAGTCCCTTTTATTCAGTGTGTAAGTAAAGTCATCACTCTCCATTTCCACAGCTATTCTGGACTATGGTAAAGCTGCTTATCAGCGTAGTATTTCAGTGCCAAAGCGACTGTCCGTTGCTATTGGCAGAAAAAGAGATCTTTATCAGCTGCAAACCACCATCTTGTTCAGAATTCACCCAGCCTGGTGGCTGCCTTCGACTTCACCCATCCCTGCTGCTCCTGCTGAATAGCTGTGGGGCAATCACCAGAAGTACTTTTCCCAGAAAACCACCCGTTTTGGGCAATCACAGAACAAGGAGTTTCACTGCTACCATTTGTCATTTCAGTGTCTACGTGCAGTTCTACTTTGAGGATGTTCAGGTTCTCCGTGCTGCTGAAGGACCAATGCAGAAAGGCCTTAGGAGCAGGAACAGCTCCTCTCTGAGGAAGAGGGATGATGGCAGCTTAATATCTGAGCTGGAATCCCCGAAGGCAAAAATGCTGAAATTGGAGGATCCCAAACCAGATACTGACAGAGATGAAAACTGTCAGGGTGATCAGAGCAGCGCTAAAATCAGCTGTGTATCTCACCTATTCTTGGTTACCCAGAAAGAGGGTCTTATGTCACGCAATTACCAACTACCCAGAGAAGAAGGTGGAGAGGGACAGGAGCTGCAGTGCAGTTTCCAAGCCACGGTGCTGTGGCTGGGCAGACCTCGGCTCTGGAGCCACCCCAGCGAGATCGGGAATTTACCAGAGCTGGAAGAGACCGGCTGTGATGGAGAGGAGGGCATGGCACGGCAAGAAGTGAGGCAGGAAGCATCTTTGGGGTGTGGTTTGATAAGGCTGGGAGCTGGTGCCTCAGAGAGCCTGTGTGATAATTAAGTGGCTAGATTCCTGATCCATGGGAAAGTGATTTAGTGTTGGCTACAGATGTATGTTTGTGCAGGTAACTTCCTTGTGCCACCACCCCAAGGGAGTTCCATCTCCTCTCTGTCACCTTCCTGTAAATGCATCCCTTACCCTTGATGGTGCTAACCTTACTTCTCAGTCAACACATCCTCTGCTGGGCTTGCTCTTTTCTTGCTGTATTTTTAAATTTCCTGCCTTTTCCCTCACGTTTCTCATGCCCTTTTCTCTCTTTCTCCTCCCTCCCCTGCAGGCATTACTGCTCTTTATGGGAAAGTCTCTACGCTGGTTTCCATTTGTGCACCTGGGTGGACTGTATCGCTTCATTGTGCCCTGCTGCTCGGTAAGAGAGAGGTTGTCTCACTGTTTTGTCTTGGAGATGTTGCTGAGCTGCGTGTGGGAGTCAAGGAGTCAGAGGGTGACTAAGCTCTTTTCAAGGCTTGGAATTCCCATCCAGCTTGCCAGGGAACTGCTTCAGTTCTGTGGTTGGTTAAAATTCTTAGAACTCAGAGTTCAGTGGATTTTATTTTTTTATTCCTTTAAAGCATTTTTCTTTAGTGGCCCCGTTTTTCCATAAAGCTTTCATCTCCTTCCTTTAATAGTCTTCTTTCTTGCCTTATCACCCTTTCCTCAGGATTTGGAAGTGTTTGACAAGCTCTGTTCTCCACCCGTGCCATTGAAGTTCCTGAGCAGGTCATCCTGCCCCCGGTGCCTGCCTGTCCAAGACACTTGGCAGTTACAGCACAAGACATGGATCTCCTGCCTGCCTGAGCACCAGGTATGCAGTGCCTTACTGCTCTGCGCTTTCACAGGCAACTTGTAGATTTCTCCAGAACTAGCTCAGAAAATTACCGGTACGGAATGTCTTGTTGATGAGACCGTTCTGCTCTAAGCTCCGTCAGAGGCTGCTGCTGGGCTTCGCATTTTCCTGCCTCAGAATTAATTTGGGGAGGAAGCATCAGTCACTTGACCTGGCTCTAAGCACGCAGAGCTCGTCTTTACTGCTCTGGCTGGGGCTAGCTATAAACTGCAATCATCTGAGGCTGTCTCCCCCACTTCTAGCTGGCAGCCAGGTCGGAGCTGGCAGGCATGGGCCAGAGAATTTCCTCCATTGCAGAAGTCCTCAGCAACAGGTATGTTGGTCTGCCCCAGATGACATATGACCGTGTCTGAGGGAATGGGTCTGTATTTGTCTTTGTTGGAGACAGTCCTGCATCGAACAGCAATGAATTATCTGCCCTAGAAATATGGTGGGGAAATCTTCTGATCTGCAAGTAGTCCAGGCTGCTGCCCCCATCCTGTTTATCAAAGCTAAAGGGATTGCCAATGACAGGACTGCAAAATGAGGTCCAGGAGAAATTTGAGGTACTACTGGTATGGACTAGGTCCCTAAGGTCTATCCTAAATTCCTGTCAGAAGTGAAACAGGCACAGCAGTGAAAATGAGGCTGACTGTATGATGGTTTTTGATTGTTTTAGCAGCCTTGCTCAAACAAATACTAGGGTTAGAAGCTTTTCTGTCCAAAGCATCTTTAATCTGGGGTGATATGCCTGCACACTGAAACCTTCACCAGCACCTTATGGTAAACTGAGTTTTTCTTTGCTTGGCTTCTTCCTCTAATCTAGAAGAACAATTAGGAGTTAAGCAGACAGGAAGGCCTGTAACGTCTCTCCCTTTTTCTTCACTGCTGAGCCTGAAGAAGCAGAAAGCGAGTTAAAGGGACTTCTTATCCCTGGGTGGGGTAGGCTGCACGAAGCTGCCTTCAGTCCAGCAGCTCAGGTGCTCAAGGGCAGGTTCCCCTGAAACCGGGCTCGAGCAACAGCATTCCACTTCACCCTGTCCTTTGTGACATTCTTGAAGTTAGGCCTTCTTCCTCTCCCTTCGTCTTCAGGCAGGACTGATCATCATGGTCTGCTCTCATCATGAAATCATGGTCTGCTCTCAGTTTCACAGGTTCCCTTGTTTCTGTCTCTGGTGAGATCGTGGAGAGGAGCCTGTGTGCCTCTCCCAAGAATGAGAAGCCACCTGTAACTGTTGGCCTTCAGAAGCAGAAAGGTAAGATTGCCAAGTAACAACGGATTGATTCTTACCTCTTTCCGTGCCAGAGAGGCAGTGCACTTGGCTAAGTGTGCTCCTGTATCTGAGAATAGCAGATATATGCCAGGACGTTGCATCCCATCGCGTGTCAGAGGCCTGGGAAACTGCACACTGCACGTGTGTGGGCGATAGGAATGGGAATACTGTACCTGGAAAATCTGTGAGGTGAAACAGTGGTGGGAGGGAAAACACCTCTAGCAGGTCCAGCCCAGTGACAGATTATGCTACTGGCGTGTGAGCGAGCTCATTGCGTCTGCGATTCTGTGCCTTCTCAGGGAGTCTGCTCGCCAGTGACCACAGCGTGAAGCTTACCATCTCAGTAGCTCCAGGCTGCCCTGTTGTAATGGACATTTACATTGCTGCCACCTGTCTCAAGCAGCTCTGGGGTTTGCTACCTGGAGCCAAGATCATCTTCCAGAACTTGGAACGTAAAATCTCAAGGTACTTCTGGTTTTGGAGCCCTGATCTAGGCCACAGCTCTGACCTGTCTTACTGTTTTTGAAACCATCTCTTAATCTCTCCTTTCACATGGACCTTCCTTATCCCTTGTCCATACCTCTGTGTCTCCTAATCCCTTACTACAAATTATTCTACCACATTACAGATGAAGATCAGCCCAGCCATTCCAAGAAAACTGAGTGGCTTGGTTTCTACAAGCTCTTTCTGACATCTACTCTTCCATATTGCAGATTCCATAATGTGTATTGCACATACATTGCCTCCAGCTGTGTGAGTATCGTATCCCTGCCAGCTTCTCACCTGCCTGTTCCTTCCAGGTGAGTCCAGGGTCTGTTCCCACCTTACAGGGTTCCAAGAAAGGTTTGTGTGTTCTGAGCTTCTCACATTCCTATTTCTTCCAGTCCTGCAGGAGAAGCCTCACCCCCCTCACTAGTGTTCCTATCCAGCTTGCAATCTCACCTGCAAAACCTGCACCAGGCACGGATTTTATGCCACTTGTCCTGCGTACTGGCTCTGTCTCTGCAATGGGTTTGCTCACTTTGCAGCAGCATCTTCAAAGAGGTATTCAAGTTTCCACGGAGACAATTTGTGAGGAGCCTTGCAGATTTTCTACTCTGACATAGCCTTTGCTACCGTGTAGAAGAAATAAGAGTTCCTATCCCAGTTCCAAAACCTCTTTTCCCAGTGTCTGAGAAGGACTTGAATGCTAGAGAGGGACCAGAGTGACAGCTGATCAGATGTATCTGATTCCAGGCAGGCTGGCAGCTGGAATGGGGGTGAAGTGAGGACATTGAAGGGGAGGATCCTACTGCTTTTCCCATGTTCACTGCTGTTGGGGTTCAGCACCTTGCAGCAGGTGATTTTTCTCCCCATACAAACTTTTCCCAAGATGCTCATTGGAAATGCAGTGAAGTTCTTTAATCCTTTGCATACTTAATTAGGGGAGGGTTCAACGAAGCAGTGGCTCTTCCCCTTCTCTCTTTTATATCCACCCATACATAGCTGTAGCTTTACTCTTCCTTCAGGGGAGGTGCACCCGACACAGTCCACCATGTCCGTCACACACAGGCGTGAGGCAAGCCAGTGCACGGTACGCGCTGTGGAGATCGGGTACGGTAAGAGGTGGGTAGGAGGGAACAAGTCACAGAGGGGAGGAGAAAATCAGGTCACCGACGGGAGGTGGACAGAAGAGCAAAGGTAGAAGTTAGCGTTGTCCTGTCTTCCCAGATGTGAACAATCCTCCCTGTCTCTCTCTACTGAGATCTGTTGTGTGGGACGTGACCCTGGTGAGGGAGCCAGGCATTGTCCTGACCTCCTTCTGCATCTTAGCCTGCCTGCTCTCTTCACAGAGTGCTGGTGGAGGACGGAACGGGTGAAGCTCTGGTGCTGTGCAAGAACCAGCACGTGGCAGCAATGCTGGGCCTGAGCCTTCTCGAGTGGGAAACGGTGCAGAACTGTGTGCAGAGCAGGGGCAGCGTGTCCGTCCAGCACGGGGAAGCTACTGGCACGGGGGTGAGTGTGTTATTCCAGTAGCGATTGCAGTGTGCTGGGCTCAAGCCTCAGCTGGACTGGATTTCTCTTAGCTGTGGATGTTCCAGTGGCTCCCTGTCTCCCTCTCCACGTTCGCTGGCAACATGCCCTTTCCTTCCTCAGTGTGCAGAGGAACCTGAGGATCTCATCGCTTGCTACCTGAGGAGCCTGTGCAGGAGTCCTCTCATCTGTCGCCCTATCCTGCTGGACTTCAGCCTGGACAGGAAGCCCTCCAAGATCCTGCAGCCTGGTAAGCAAGCGCTGTCGGGTTTTGTAATATTTAGCGTGGGAAGGAGAGGAGGAGTCATCTCACCAGGCTGGGGAAGGAGAGCTGCCCGAGCTTCCCACAAAGCAAGGTCTTTGGAGGATTTCACTGGAATTGTGAATTTCGTAGTGTAGAGCTAAGATGGTCTTGGCAGAACCGTGGTTACAAACCCACAGAAATAATATTCTAAAAGTCGCTGCCCACAACAATATTCTGTGTTAATTTCTCTACTTTACACAGAAGCATAGAGCTGGTTTAGGGCAAGGTTCCCAGTCCATGGATGGGACGGGCTTCTGGCCAGCCAGGGTTACTGTGCAGCCTGCTCAGAGCAAGTGGGTTTTGCCTTCAGACAGGACAGCAGGTAGAGTCAGGACTAAGCCTGGAAATCCTCCCCATGGCTACAGAATTTAAAGCGCTGAAGAGTTTTGAATTCATGGGTGCTGATGTTGAGCCCATGCTGCCGCAACGGTGCAGTTGCTGTGTTAAGGGAACGTTCTTAGCTGCTTGTGCTCACACCAGCGCTTGAGTACG
>JAVJGJ010000057.1:2580967-2610134 GCA_035590215.1 Microhierax caerulescens | reverse complement strand
GTACGAGTCCAGGTGCCACAGGGGTTGATTTGCTGAGCTCGCCAGAGGACGCTGCGTCGTGGAGATACTGTCTTTTGGCTATCATGCAACACTGTAAGGCCAGGTTGCTGATAGCGATAGAAGACACAAAGCTCAGTGCATCAGCTATGCGAGCAGCACGTGGTTCGCAGCATTCCATAGTGTAGAAAGCCTGTTTCCTCCAAGTTGGAGGGACGCTGGCCAGACGGATTCATCTGCTTACATCCTGGATCCATTAATCATGCCGTCCCTTGAGGTCTAGCAGATGGCGAGCAGCTGCTGCAAGGTCTTCTCCCCCAGCAACTCCTGCTGCTGCGCGCTAGAACCGAGCGAGAGCCCTCTGCTGAGTTGTTACAGGTCAGATCTTTCCCCGTCAGCTCCACTCCAGCTGAGAAACTTTCGGTGTGGTGAAGTGGAGTTTGTGTCGCAAGTGGGGCCTTACCTGAGCCTGCTGTGCCTGAACGTGGAGGAGGTGGGACAAGACACCCTCAGCTATCTGAACCGCGAGAGGATAAGGAGGACATCCAGTCACTGCTGAGTGGGTGAACAGCGAGAGGGTAAGGAGGACATCTAGTCACTGCTGAGCGGGAGCCACTGCTTAACATCTTTCCCAGTGAGAGAGGAATTATGGAAATACTTACTGGGATTGGGAGCTTTTTTAAATCTCCTTTCCAGTGGGAAGACTGGCCTGTGAGCACAGGGAGAAGGCTGCAATCAAGAAGCTGTGGCTTGTGGAACTCCTGAATGGTTGGTCACTCGGGCATTGCCACCAGCAATACTGGGCTGCGTTTTGGGAGAGAGATGTGTAATACTTTTACACAACAGCCATTGCTTTGGGCCTAGGGCACACAATGTGTGTATTTTATATGGTAGTAACTACTAAAAGCTATATTAAATTACAGTTTAAATAAACCTTGATACTAAAATAGATACGGTGTTACTTGTTGTATGGGGAATGAGGCAGAACATAGATCCTTGGTTTCTGAGCCAGAGCCAGGCATTTTGCAGATCATTTGCTGTCTTCGTGTGAAACTGTACAGTTGCCACAGGGGATGGTCTTCTTAACCTATTTGAAATTATTAAAATTATGTTTTTCAAGCACTTCCTTCCTCCAAGAAGAGAAGGGAAGTGAGTAAGTTACTGTTTGGAGATTAAAGGAGACTGTTTGGAGAAAAGGATGCTCAGTGGGGACCTTACGGCTCTTTACAACTACCTGAAAAGAGGTTGTAGGCAGGGGGGGGTAGGACTCTTCTTCCAGGTAACAAATGATAGGATGAGGAAACAGCCTCAGTTTGCACCAGGGGAGGTTTAGATGTGATATTAGGAAAAATTTCTTTCCCAGAAGGGTGGTCAAGCATTGGAACAGGCTGCCCATGGACGTGGTGGAATCACCAGCCCCAAGTGTTCAAAAAACCCATGGATGTGGTGCTTAGGGACATGGTGTAGGGTGGACTTATCAGTCCTGGGTTAACAGTTGGACTCTGATCTTAGATCTTTTCCAACCTAAATGATTCTATGGTTCTAAATCGTGGTTTTAAATCGTAGCGTACGGGTATTGCTCTGCAGCTTAAGCAGTGGGGCTGGTAACAAGGCAGTGAGCAGTGATACAGACTCACAACGTGCCACAGGCTGGCCCGTCTATTCCTCACGAGGAGGAGGAGGACAGGGCACGGCAGACTAGCTGCTACAACACGTGGGGCATCACCATTTGAAGATTCCTCTCTCCCATCTGCTTGCAGCCATGACTAAGCATTCTGCCCTGCTTTTGGCAAAATTACATCCACGTCCTTCATCTTGTTCTGGCAGCTAGTAATTTCCACACACAATTACTCCCCCACCTTACTCAGTGTATAGTGCTGATAGCACACGTGAACAGGTACGCTGGTTTGGGTTTTGTTTGTTCAGTGTTCCCCCCCTGCCTTTCCCCCTTCCCCCGTAGTTTGAGCTCTGTATTAAACTTCAGGCAGTGGCTTTACTGAGCATGTGTGAAGTATCTTCCCTCTCAAGTGGTACAAGACCTGACAGATGCCACCATTCAACAGAGTTCTGAGCCTCCATCTTAAAGATGCTTAAAGCAAAGGTCTACGCGAGCTTTGCTGTGAGAGTCTCGTTCTGTAGGTGCTTTCTGCAAAATAGCAAAGGTTTTGCTTACACCCCTCCCCCATAAAATAAAACAAACACCGCCACCCCCAATAAACTGTATCAGCCTGAGGAAAATGTTGACTGCAAGTGATGTAAGATGAAAAGATCAAAATCTGATTAAAAAGTGCAACTGAAAGTAGTCCTGTAATATGAATAACGTAGTAGCAGTGCTACAGAATTAGGAAGTGCTAATAACAGAGACATTTAAAAACAAAAAAGGGAAAATTGTCTCTCTAGCTCTATCTGTGTTTAATAACTGTTTACTTCTGGCTTTGAACTTTACAGCAGCACCTTACCAGCCCCCCTCTTTTCCTCACGATGTGTGTTAAGTCTTCTGTCTGCTGCCATGCTTGCTACTCATCTGCTGCTCTTTTATTTCACGTTACAAAAGCAGTCATCAGACCTCACCTAGGACTTCAGACACAGTTTGCCTTTGCCAGGTTGAGGACCCTGATTCCAAGCCTGTTAGCTTTGTTCTAACCCAGCGCTGGTTTGCCATTCACAACTTTTTCAGAAAGGGAGTCTGGTTACAGTCTTCTCGGAAGACTGGAAAGAATAACTGGCTCTGTTGTTTACAGTTTTATTCATACATTCAGAGAAATCACGAGGTGAGACAGATCAATCCAATCCATTTGGGGACAATTAAGATTTGCTTACTTTTAGTACTCCGAGTTGGAAGGAGCAGTTCTCAGATGTATTGCAGGAAATGCTTTTCCTGTTTGCCTCTGAGCTTCTGCCCACGATCAGTTCTGGTCACTGGGTCACTCCAGAGAAGAGAACACATCTTGTTCCTGTGCTCAAGAGTTTTTCCTTTATTTATGCAACACTCCTTATTGCATTCCTTGCTCTCTGAAGCCAAAGCACCCTGCTGTTGGCATGGGTAAGAAATAATGATACAAGAGAAATCAGCTGGCTTCATGTTTGTGCTACTGCTTCCTCTGGAACTGGGATAAGCTCTCTGCCCGAGAGGGAGGAAAGCATGCAGCGTGATCTGTCGTCAGGGTAGCTGTCGTAACGGTTCTGTGTGGACAGACAGACATTCCTTTTAGCTGATTTTCCGTAGCTGTCCATCACCAGTCTGCCTCTGAGGCCTGCCACCCCAAGCTGACTGCCCACAGCCCTCCTCATCCTGGGTCTGCACGGGATTGCTGCGGCTGGCAGCTCCCTCTAGGCCTGCTCGAGGTGTCCGTAGTAGGTACGGTTTACTGAAGGTCCTCCACCGTGTAGCGGCGTTGTCTGAGCAAAGTGGGTGCAAACAAGGCTTGTGCTGCAGCCGTATGGGGAGGGAGAGGAGAAGGGCCCCAGCGCCTTGCAGCCGTGAACTGCGGCCACGGTCCCACGGGTCAGAGGAAGGGACAAGTAAGGGATGACAGGTGATCACGTAAGAGAAGAATCTCTAAGGCTGCAGATAATGATGGGAGAAGCCATCGGGGAGCCCATGGGAGGGACGAGCCACGTGTCCCACCTAGAGCTGGGGATGGGGAAAGGATGGGCGCAGGGGCAAGGCGCATCCTCCCGTTCTGGCAGGTTTGAGCCAGGTCTGTTGCTGTAACCAGACTCGGCAAGAGGGTCTACACATACCAGCATATACACCCATCAGTTTCCCGTGCTGAGCTTACCTCCAGGTCCAGCAGTGTTTCTGATTGTTTTATTGAGGCTTTATATCGACAGCAGATACAGAGGAAGCAGAAACATCCAGTGACAGGCTGGCAGGGAGCAGGACACTGACTCTGCCTGCAGGCTCACCAGCTGCAAGTCGGTCCCCCTTGTAATGCTGAAATCTGTGGCAGAAGAACAGTGAGAGACTCCCAGGAGGGGCAACACAGCAGGGAAGGCAAAACAAGCGTGTGTATTTATTCTTCCTCATTTTTCTGAATATTGATAAAGATGGGCCCTGCCTGGTGTGCTGGAGACCCACTGCTACGAAGCCCTTGCTGTAGAAGAGCTGTGACCCTTCCCGTGTAGAACAGAAGATCCCTGCCTGTTCTTGGAAATCTTGTGTTCTTGTGCATAAAGTGGTCTGTTAAATAAAGGGGGTGGGCAGGAGGCAGAGAGGCTGTCGTTAGTAACAGCTAGGGGGGCCTGCCGGTTCGGTACGCAAGAGGAATGTGAACTGAACTGGCTAAACAAAGCGTCAGAAGTTGGGGTTGTGGGTTGGCTGGGTTGGGTTGACCTTCAAAGGAATACATTCCTCCGCACGTGTCCTTCCTTCCCGTTCCCTGGCGCTTCTGTCCCCGTGCCAAGGGAGCCATCGTTACATGAAAAACATCTGAAAGAGCAGGAGCAAACACAGCCCCTTTCCTTCACCCCAGGGACAGAGAGAGGTGCTTGGGTCAGCCACAGATCCCAGTCCCTTCCGTGACGGACCCAGGCGCCGCAGGAAGCCCCGACGCACACAGGCGCGCGGGTTAAACCCTCTTCTCCCCCGTGCCCGTGGCCTCTGGGCGCTGTTCAACTCTACCTGTCACTTTGACGTTGCCCGTAGCTTTGGCAATGCTGTTTTCGATCACGCAGGTGTAGGTAGCGTTAGCGGTGATGTTGTGCAGCAAGGAAACCACTTTCAGAGTGATGTTTTCAGCATTCAGCTCGTAGCTGGTGTTGGCAGCGTGCGGTAGGTGCTCCCCGGCGGCGCTGCAGGCTGTCCAGTGCACGGTGGGGCGGGGGAACCAGCGCGGCGCTTCGCACTGCAGCGTGTCCCCGCTGCCGCTGCTCTCCACGTGGACCTTGGGGGTGCTGAAAGCTTTGGGAGGGAAAAAGGGGACAGAGTCAGGAAAAGGCAGATGTCTAGGGACTGGGTGTGAAACACCCAGCTGCACGTGCCGGTCAGTCCTGGGACAATTCTCGGAATACTAGAGCATTTGTAGGCTACTCGCTGCTTCGCATCACGGCACGGCACGTAGCCAAACCGGGCGCAGGGGCTCAGACAGAGGCACCGGCTGGGCTACAGGGCAGCGGCTGCAGGGTGCTGAAGGCTCCCAGGACAGGGCACTCCAGCTGGAGACCCGTGAGGTCACGGCACAGCTTCCGTGTCTTTAAGTGATTCTGCTAAACAGCTACGAGGGGGGTCTTGGGCTCATAAACCCAGCGTTTGCCAGGAGCCCTGGGACACCCGAGCTCAGGCCCGATGTCCCGGTGTCCCCAGCGCTCGCCGCTGCTGGACCGAGGGGCCAAGAGGAGGCAAGTGCTGTGCTCCACAGGGAGAGACATGCCAAACCCATGGTGGTCACCAGAGACGGGGGAAGGGGAAGATGACTCACCCTCTCCGCTGCCTGAGAAGGAAGCCTGAGCAACACCTACAGCTTCACAGAATCATAGACTCGTTTAGGTTGGAAAAAGACCTTTAAAATCAACTCTAACTGTGACCCCAGCTCTGCCACTAAGCCGTGTCCCTACGCACCACATCTACACAACATTTAAATACCTCCAGGGACGGTGACCCAACCATGTCCCTGGGCAGCCTGTTCCAAGGCTTCACAACCCTTTTGGTGAAGAAATTTTTCTTAACATCCAATTTAAACCTCCACTGGCGCAACTTGAGGTTGTTTCCTCTTGTCCTGTCACTTGTTACTTGAAAGAAGAGCCTGACACCCACTTCACTACAAGCTTTTGGGTAGTTGTAGAGAGCGGTAAGGTCCCTCCTGAGCCTCCTTTTCCCCAGGCTAAACACCCCCAGCTCCCTCAGCTGCTCCTCATAAGCCTTGTGCCCCAGCCCCTTCCCCAGCCCCGCTGCCCATCTCCAGCCCCGCTCCAGCCCCTCAATGTCTTTCCTGAAGTGAGGGGCCCAAAACCAAACACAGGATTCGAGGTGCTGCCTCACCGGTGGGACGGGGGAATCGTTTCCCTAGTCCTGCCAGCCGCACTATTTCAGACACGAGCCAGGATGCTGTTGGCCGCCTTGGCCACCTGGCCACACTGGGGGCTCCCATCCAGCCGGTTGTCAACCCGCACCCCCAGGTCCTTTTCCTCCAGGGAGTTCCCAGCTGCCCTGCCCCGTGTGGGGCTGGTGTGACCCACAGGCAGGACCCGGCACCGAACCTGGTTGAACCTCACGCAACCGGCCTGGGCCCATCGGCCCCTGCCCAGCCCCCACCGTGCTGGGACTGTCGCGCTGGACGGGGCTGCAGCCCAGGGAAGCCCCATCAGCACATACTGGGGCTGAGGGCAGGCCACCCTGAGCTGCTGCACATCCCAGGATTAAACAAAACATTTAACCCCCATCGCAAACTCGTCTGTGGTTTAAAGCCAAGAACATCTCAAATAAAACTTTGTTAACCTTGGTCTCTGTATATTCATCCTACTTCCCCCCCGCACGTATGTGAAGGGAAACAGGAGCTTATTAGGAAAGCCGAGTTCCCCATTTCCTGTGGAAATAAACCCCAACGCACCGCTGCACGTGTTCTCGCTAACGCCTTCTGCGTGGGCTACTTTAAACAGCGAATCAACACAAAAGGGCAGATTCCCAAGGTCTCAGGGAGGGGTGGGAGACCGAGTCCCCACGGGACTTACGTGTGTCTCAGCCGTGAGCCAGAGCTCTTCGGCCTTGCTGTCACCTGCTGCCATCCCCAGCGGTTCTTCCCTCCCTGCCACTGCACGACAAGGGGCCTGGGAGCCCAGCAGCCCTTTTGTCCCCTGCCTGGGGGGGTAATTCCCACAACAGGGCACCGAACACGCTTTCAGCAAGAAATGGGAGATGGAAGCAACGCTGGGCAGATGGGCCTGTGACCCCAGCTCTCACACTGCTTTTCTATCCCAAGCCGGGCTCCCCGTGAGCGACACGGGGAAGCGGCTGCATCTCCAGAACGTGTCACACGCGGCTGTGCAGAAGCTGGTGCCCACCTCCCAGTGCTTTGAGGCTGCTGGGCCAGAGGAGACGGCTGGCGCTGCAGAAAGGCAGCCTGTCTCATCCAAGGGCTCTGCTGGTTACGATTGTCCTGCCATGACTGGCCTGAGGCACAGAGGACACCCCCCCGCCACGCTGCCAGTACCACATAAGCGGTCACCCATCCTAAAAGTGCGTTTCCGTGCCTTGGAGAGCTCTGAGGGTGGTTCCTCTCCCCATCCGAGCAGCGACGCTGGCCGCAGTGGTAAGAGAGGGTGCAAAGACTGCAGTCTGTGGGAAGCACTGAAGCGGCTCATCCATCAGTCTCCAGCACAAGGTGACCACCTGGGGGGTGACTTGTTAAGCTACTGCAGCCAAAGTCACCTCGCTGGAAGAGTGTGAAGACCTGGTGCTTTCCAGATCTCTCCTGAGGACTGACTCCCCGACGTCTGGAGACTTTCTTTTCCTCCTTTCTAACAATTCCCTTGGCAACCTCAGAAACTTCCCCTGGAAGGTCACGGACTCACTCTACTGTACCAACCCTGAGTCCAAGGGATATGCTGGGACCTCAGGGGTGCCAGCAAAAGCCAGCCAGAGAAACACTAAGTCCACCCACCTCACGTTATCCTCATCGTACAGCCAGTGTAACTCACCACAACTTCATTAGGACGAGCCAGAGGTGGCTGCGGCACTCGGTGGGAGCACATCGCTCTGTGCCAGCCCTGAGCCCAAAGAGCTCAGAAGAATTAAGCACCCGCATGTGAAAACTGGTCTGTGTCTCTGTGTGTTTTGAGGTTGACTCATAACAAGGTGAACAATTAACTCCAGCAAATACGTCATACTTGAGGTAACTAGTATGGGTGCTTTGTTGCTTTGATAGTCATTTTTTAAAAAATGAGTATTTTAGAAGAACAGAAAAAAGGTATTAAGTAGGCTACAACTTACACTGCACAGCCCTTCTTTTGGCTGGAGATATAATTATGGAAAGAAAAAGCTGTCATCTTTAACAGGTGTAAAATCTGGATCTTTATAAGATCAATTAGCTACTCCCATTCTTAGGGGCTCTGTCTACTCAGTTATGTAGCTGGGAGACTACACGGGGTAAATAGAAGAAAAAACCTGAGAGCATTAAATTAATAATCTTTTCTGGACAAGGTTATCAAAAGAGCAGTTAAGGCCATAAACGCCTGTAAACGCCAAAACCCAAACAACCCCCCAGTCCCACTCAGGGGTGCAGGTGGCCGCTGGTACCGCTCACACAGCCCCTGGCAGCAGTGTCACAACAGGCAGGTCCAGCCCAGCCACGCCAGCGCGCGTTTTGCGGCAGGATTTTCTTCCTCGTACCCCTCACCTCCCGTTCTGTACCGCAGCACCGCCGCCCCGCTCCCTTTGGCCGTGGTGACAGAGCACCGGTAGGTGCCGGCATCCGAGAGCTGCACGTCCCTCAGCTCCAGGGAAGCGTTGCCGCCAATCACCTGCTCCGCGAACACCGCCGTGCGGCCCTGAAACGACGCGTCTTGCTCTTGCAGGTGGTCCTTCCCACCTTTAAACTCGTGAACCAGCCCAGCGACTCCCGCCTTGGCCCACCGGATCGCTATGCTGTCCATCTGGATGTCGGGCTCGAAAGTGCAGCCCAGGACGCCGCGCTGGCCGATGTTCCCTGGAGACGTCAGCGCCGTCACGCTGATGGAGCGTTTGCCTGCAAGGAGAAGGCCGGGCAGCATGAGAAGGACGGTGTGAGGGCAGCGACAGGCCAGCCCTGGGGCTGGACGGGCACCGGCACGTGGCAAGGACCCCGGCAGCAGCCACCAGCGTTGCCAGCACAGGTCAGCTCTCAGGGCTTATATGCCAAGAGTAGCAGGCGGCACGCTGCAAAAAGTAGCTCTTCTTGTATGTTTAAGGAGAATTTGCACGCTGTTTTCTTGCTTATTTATATGTACCAGGGATTTTTGTCTTTGCAGCTGCTTGGAAGAGCGTGATTTTCCTGCCTTTTCTTAGCCAGGATCTCCCTTTGTGCAATATAAATGTGTTTGCAAGGCGTAACGCTGGCAGAGAAATCAGGCTGCTCTTTCACCCTTACGGGAATCCAAACTGTTTTCTTTCATTTAGGAAAAGTCAGCATTTCCCTTCCCTGAGGACATAAATCACCTCTCAAGCAAAATCCTAACCAGCCAGCTTGAGAATTAACTCCTTCCCAGAGCCGGGTCCCCTGTCCCGCAGCCCTTCCCTACGCGCCCCCCGGCACACCCCGAGGCGGCTGCCTCTTGGCCAGCACCAAAGCCACATAAAATACAAATATAAAGTATTTTTATAATCTGTGAGGGAGCAGGGGAACGGGCCCCATTCTGGTAGGTGCTGTCTGACTTTGCAATAAACACCATCGCTTCCTCCTATCTGGGAGAAGGAGCAGGGCACGCGCAGGACAGAGGGGCAGGCGCAGCGCTCCAAGCCCACGGGAACTCTGGCTAACGCAGCGCTACGTCTGCAGCAGCACAGCCCGTGCTACGCCCGCCGATCCCTCGCCTCAGCCTCAGCGGGCTTCCCCTGGAGCAGCAGGTGGATTTGAGTGATGCACTTGCAAACACACCAGGTGGTAACTAAAGAAAACCCAACACAAAAAGGCCTTAATTTCTGCAGTGAAAGCGCAGCTCAGGAACTCACTTCCCGGGGCAGACCAGAGCTGCCGACAGGTTTTGCCCCCGGCAAGTTTTCACAGAAATTAAGAGCCGACACCGATTTCCTCACTCAGCTCCATGTGCCAAGTGCTGGTGTCTTCTAAGCTACCCCGAGCACACCGGCGTGCGCGTGTAAATCTCTGCATTATTTAAAACCTACAAGAGCTTACAGTCTCCGAGGAGAGCAGAGCTCCTCCAGGCTTCACGCCACGGCGCGGTACCTTGTTGAGAAAGGCCAGAACTTGTTGAGAAAGGCCAGAACTGAAACCACCTGCGCAACATTAACTCGGCCACCTGGCACGTAAGCTCTTGGAAGCGAGCCTTCGCAGGTGGCACTTCCACGCAAGGTCACCCCTCAGCCCGTGCACGGGACGGACACGCAGAGGCAGAAGCTCATCACCTCACTGGTAACAGCAAGGAATCTGAGCGGTCACATACCTGAGACACCAAAGCCGATGATCAGGGCAATCACCGCGGCCAGGACGATAATGACCATAGTCATGCTGTTGGGGAAAAAAGGAAAGGGCAGCCTCAGCGCACAGCCCACCGCCTCCCGCACACCCTGCCCCACGGTGCACACCCGCGGGGCCACCGGCGGTCGAGGTGGGTAAGCCACAGGCCTAGAGCAAGGCGGACTGGTGAAGTACATGACCACCGTTGTGGTGAACATGTGGGTGAGCACTATGTGGTGGGAGGAGAGGAGACCCAGGCTTGCTTTCTCTGAGAGGAGGCAGCTGGCCCCGGTGAGGATGCTCCCCTCTGCATCCCCTGGTATCCCATCCCATCTTATCTTCCATCCCTTAGGAAGGGAGCCAGGCAGTCCCTGCTGGCACTTGCAAGGGACCAGTTGCCGGGGGGGCAAGCAGACCACCGACCCTGGGAGGCACCGCGGGGGGGGCGAGCAGACCACCGACCCCGGGAGGCAGCGTTACAAGCCAGAGGGTGGGTGGGAGCAGGCTGGGAACAGGGCCAGGATTGTGAGCTGCTCCCATCTGGGATGTTCCATGCACAGATGGATGAGGGGCTGTTCCACGAGAGGACCGCTTGCCAAGCCACGCAGGCAGAGCAGCCCCGGCAGAGGCGGCAGCATGGCACAGAGCAGCACAGCTCAAGCCTTGCCAAGCACAACCAGTCTCCGGCACAGCCCAAGCCTGGAGAGACCCAGAAGCACGGCCTGCAGGCTCCCACCACAACTGGTGGGGCTGTCACACACGGCCCTGGGCACCTTTTCATGTGGGCTGGCGGGTCATGGCAGCACCCTCAGCTCCCCACCAGAACAAGCCCTGAAGCAGCTTCCCCACAAAACCCGCAGGGACATCCCAGGACAGGCAGTTCACATGCTCCTGCCTGACAGCGTCACAGGCGTGCTGGGCTCAGCCCTGCTCAGGATTGTCAGAGGAGAAGCCCCGAGAGCTGCAGGAGGTCCTCACAGGGGATTTTACCCCATTCCCAAGCCCAGCAGGGTGCTGGAGGGAGCACAGGCACCCACAGTGGCTACTCCACATCAGCATCCAGGGCTGCCAGCCCAGGGCTTGTTTTGTCCTGTTGCACACAGAAACCCTCGAGCTGCTGCTCTCACCCCCAGGCAGGACCAGGCTGCGAGATGTCATTGTCCTCCCGCCCACGCAGGAGTAGCTGCTCCGCAGCGTTTTCTGGTTTGCGGCACCCTCTTTCCCAAGGCACCAGGCAGCCTCCCACAGGAGCCCGTCAGTGTCCCAGTACAGCCACGAAACCAGAAACTCCTCCCACGTTAACATGCGGCTGCATCAGTTACTTGCACAATCACAGCTCAGTCACCGCAGGTGCCACCATCACGGGCCGATACGGAGCTCTAGGGAGGTGCACCATGTGAACAAGGTTGATGGGCTGGAAGAGGGGCTGGAGAGGAGGGGAGATTTGCTTAAATCATCCTTAAAGCCAGCGGCAAGTTGTCTGAAGAAGCCTTGTCTGCACACGCCAGTATGCTCAGGAGATCAGAGCTGTGTATTTCACCACACGGTAAGTCCACGTAAACGTTCATATGGGTCCATATATGTTCACATCCGTACCAAACCCTCCCTGCTTAGACGCCCTCAGAGCTGGGAGGTGTCACGCGTTTGGCTTCCTCCCCATTCCCACCAGCTTTCCCCCACCACCAGGGTGGACAGCAGTTCTTTGCCTGCCCCCTCCCCATGCCTCGCAGCTGTGGTCACAGCTGACCCCGCTGGGGAGGAAAGCAGTGGTGCAGCTGGGGACCCACCACCAGCCACCACCTCCCCGGGGGGACCTGGGGGATGGGGACTTTGTCTGCTTGTGTGGGTCCCACAGCAGGACAGCACCCAGCAAAGACTCATCATGTCCCGCTGTTGCAGCACAAACAAACGAGCAAGCTGCAACAAGGCTTTTACCATCGGTCAGATTCTACTGTCCATGCTGTTTGTCCTTCCTCCAGAGGTCAGACCATCCTGCTCCTGCTCCTGGCTATTTAACCACTTGGCAGGAACGAGCTACAGCTGCACATCGTCCATGTCCATCAACCCCCTGCCTTGGAGGCAAGGCCACAGCTGCATATTAGCAATGCTGATCAACCCTCTGCCTTCACTCCCCTACATCCCACGGGCTCAGTCCCAAGTCACTTGGGGTCTCACCATGGGACGACCCTGTGCTTCTTATTCCAGGGCAGATACCAAGCCTCTTGCATGTGCTGAATAACACGTACCTCCTTGAGAAGCTCCACGAATTTCTATGGAGATGATCCCAGAGTGAGATAGTTGCTACAAACTCAGCCCAGGTTGCCACCACGAGCCTCGGCTCTCCCTCCTGGGGAGCACAGGGCCCGCAGCAGCCGCACCCGCGCTGTCATGCAGAAGCTGTGACTCACCTTCACCCCTCCACATTAAAGTCCTCCTTCCCAAGACTGGGCAGGGAAGAGATTGCTGGGAGCCTCGGCATGCTGCCCGTGGGTTACAGGGATGTCACTGATCAATGCCAGAGCGGTATGTCAGGGCACAAGCAGCCAGGACACCCTCCTGCACAGTCCCTGAACACCTCAGGTGCCACCACACCTGCCTCCGGTCCTCGAAAGGCTCCTCTGGCCTGAACGCCACCTCTGCCCTAGCACTGCTGGGCAAAATCATCCTCAGCTCGCCCACAAACACAAACCAGCACCGAAGCTTTTGTTCCCCGCCGGCATTGCCGGCCCGGGTAGCTGCAAAGCCCTGCTAGCTGTGCGTCCTACCCCTGCTCCGAGGCAGCAGCGGGGCTGCTGGAAAAAGCCACTTGTTGTTAGAGGGAGGATGGCAATTTGGGGTACACAGATACCACCTCCCACTACAACACAAGGGGAAACGGGGCCTTTTGAAATCTCCTCCGCAGAAATGGCAAGATCCAAGAATCACAAACGCCTTAGCGACACTCGCCTGCGAGCCCCCCGTGTGTGCTGAGCAGCTCTGGGGGACAGGGTGGACACAAGGAAGCTGGCGCCCGGCTGGCTGTTGCTGAGGGTAACCGTGTTTCACAACAAACCAACAGTTGAAGCAAAAAGCCATTTTCTGTGCATCAGCACCTTCGTGCTGGCAGCGTTTCAGAGGCGGGGAACCAGGCTGATGCACACAGCTGGGGCTGTGCACGTCGGAGCCCTGATGCCACCCTCTGTTCCCAAGGCAGCTTTGACATCGTGCAGGATGCTGCTCTGCGCATCCTACCCTCTTGTCCGTGGTCCCGTTCCTGATCAACCATGAAATTTGGCAGGAACTTTATTCATTCCCAGCTGCCGAGCACAGTCTGGGGGCAGAGGGAGGCTCGCAGCCCCGCTGTGACAGGCAGCAGAGGCTCTATCCTCCTGTTCTCCAGCTCTGCTCAGTGTAAGCTTTCCCTGGGGAATGAGCTTAGAGGTGTGACGATCAAAAAGTGTGGAAGGTGAAGAGACTGAAGATCCTTTGCCTTCCTCCTTATATCAAAGGAGAAAAAGAAAGAGCATGGCAAGGGTAACACAGAAGGAAGGGGTTCCTGTTCCAACCAGCGGTTAATGATTGCAGAGCTCAACTTGTCTCAGCTTTTATTTCTTTCAGTATTTTTTTAATATTTTTTTTTTCTCCTGAAATCAATAGAAACCTCTCCTTGCTCCTCTGAAGCCTCCTGGAAAATCCATCCCTCTTTCTGGGCTATTTTTGCACTTCAAGATTAGCCTGAAGGGGCCAACGTCCTTGGAGAAACCGAGGGGCAGGCGAGGCGCTGGCTGAGCGGGATGGGGCTCGCCGCAGCGAGGGGTACATGTGCATTTTTTCACACCCATCTGCATTTCCCTGAGAAGCCAGCTGGGCTGCCTCTTGAGAATAACAGAGCTGGTTATAAGTGCATTCCAGACACATGAGGAATATGATGCCCAGTGAATATTTACACCATGTTGTATTATTTCTACTAGTCATCTCCCTTTTGTCAGTGAAAAGGCGCAGATAATATTACCATTTAGTTCTTCCTTGATGCTCCCCGTGAGAAAGCTGGAGCACAGCTCACATGTGAGGTCTCTTCAGTTCACATGTGGCCTGTCCTTCTCCCCACCGCTGTTCAGCTCAGGTGGGACTCCTAACAGCTGAAACCTTTTTGACAGAATAAACACAAGTTTCACACACCTTGCTGGAGCCTCTGACTCCATCCAGCCCTGAAAAGCTCCCACCTGGGATGAAGGGACACAGCTTGTTGGTGGCTCTGTTCAAGCAGTCAGGTTTAGGTGGAAGCTCGATCCATGTTCATTGGAGGCTGAAGCAAGTTTACCCATCTGGTGAGGGTTATTTTCAACTAATCAGTAGATAAGGACAGGAGGTAGATATTTTTATGGCCTTTCCCATGATACTTCTTCTTCCTACTGTAGTTCACCAGGACTTGGTCAGTAGCTCCAAAGGAAACAGGCTCATAGAAACACGAGGCACAAAGCCGCATCCCTATCTTCCCAGCTCTTGCTCCTGACCCACACAGCGAGGAAACTTGGGCAGGACAGCTTCTGCCCTTCTCCCCACAGCACGCCGACTGATGGAAACACAGGCGCCTGCCTGAGGGCCAGCAGAAGGAACGGGGAGCCTGTCCCAAGCCATCGATACCCCAACCTACAACAGCATTCAGACCTGAGGTAGCGTATTCTAGCCTTACACAGTTTCTAGGACACACATCCCCATCCTGGCTGCAGTCAACAACCTGCACGCGGCTGTCTGACATGGCCTCACTGACCCTATAAAAGAAGCTGTACCAATATTTAAGTAGAGCAGTGAGTGCAGTATAGAGTCCAGCTGCAAAGAACCGCTGTCTTGAAAGTCCCTGGCAGCAGGGCGATACAGCCTAGGAGTTTGGAAAACAAAATTCCCTCCCTCCCCTCTCCCAAACCAGATGCAGATAATACCATACCTCCAGAAAATGACCTGGCCTTGGGATGCCATGGTCACAGCACCTACGCGGACAAGCCAAACACCAGGTACCCGAAGGTCCCACACTGTTCCACACAGCCCCTGTCCTTCGCATGATATATCCTCCTGGGCTGTCCTGCTTAAATAACTGAAGTCAGCTAAGGGGTGGTGAGCCCAAGCACTGCACCTTCAGGAACGAGGAAGCATTCCGGCTCCAGCCACCAGGGCAGTCAAAAGCAGGCAGTCGTGGTTAGTCACTGGAACGACAGAAGAAACCTCCTACACCATCCATTAAAGAAACACATTTGATTTCAAACAAAAAGCAACACAGCTGATCGTTTGGTAGCCAGCTAACCCTGGGGTCCAAGTGCAACTGTCTCCAATGCTGACCCCACAGCTTATCCTTCACTGGTGGGCTGCATTCTACCCAGGACTAGCTCAGGTCTCCTTGCCAAGATGTCTGGTCATGCTGTTGGTACTGGGCAGAGTGGTCCCAGCTGCAGGTCCCCTTCCTGGCCCTATTCGCAATGTGCACCTCCCCCTGCCTCTCTGTGCTGTGCTGAGAGGCTCCGCCAGGCTCAGCAATGCCATCAGAGCCACGCAGGTTCCGCAGCAGCCTCTTTTCTTCCACTGAACTCCTCCAGACCAGACAGCTTCTCCTCCCTGAGGCCAGCTCCTGCTGCTCTCGGATCTGCCATTATGGTGGACGTCACAGCATGTAGAGGAACGAAGCTGGCACATGTACCCTGCAAGCCTTTTGCCCTGCGCTTGGTCTCGCTTGAGGCTGGGCGCTGGATGGGTAGCTCTTGGGCATAAGAGGCTGAGAAGGGCAAAGTGATTACAAAAGAGCAGAAAAGGGAAGGCAGCTTGCACCACTGTGTTCAGTTTCCCGAAGGGGAACCTGTGTATCCTATCATTCATGTCTGGACTGTGTTCTAGGAAGGATGGAAAAGGGGAATTTTTGACAGTCCATAGCCATCTCCAGCAAGTTTGGATGGCTAGTGGGAGTGAATAGCTTTCCCACGCAGAGCTGAGGATGCCCAGAGGAACTGGGAACAGTCCTAATGAAAACCAAATTACTTTCTCTGCAACAACCAGAAATTAAAATCAAGACCAATTAATACCGCCCAGCGATGACCAAACTAGCTGCAAAGGCTGAGCAGGGCTCAGGAAGGCTTACACTGCCCTGAGGAGCAAGAGCAGCCTTCTAACTGCACGTGTGAGATTTCAGCGCATGTGCACTTTGTCTTTTTGGACTAGAGTTCAACTTCAAAAGAGCCTGTTCACCTCCACAGGGGATGAACATACTCAGATGTGGTGCATGACGTGTAACAGACTTTCCTAGGCAGCAGAGAGGGGGCTGGAAGGGGCTGCGGGTCTTGCACAGGTACCAAAGTCAGCAAACTGTGTTCCAAGGCATTGAGCACCCAAGACTCGCCACTTCCAGCCGCCCATGCCAGGATGAAGTTACCTGTCACAACCTGTGTTGAACCTCCTCCCACGTCCCACCACCTTGCACTGATGAGAACCTCCACTAAGCCTAGCCACCCGCGAGCAAACAAAGTACAATCAGAAAGCAAACGGTTCCCCCCCAGGTTAAGAAGTTGAATCGGCTCCCTATGAGGTCCCAGGAGCGTCACATCTAGCGATGCTTCTGGAGGGCAAGGATCTTCTGAGCCAGGGTGGGACTTTCTGCTCTCAAGAGTGACTAGGCATTGGGTTTACCCAGCCGTTCACGTGCTATTTCGGTGTCAGTGCTCGACTGCAAAGCTAATCGCTCTCCAGGCACAGGAGCTACCTGAACGTCCCGGGTGAGGTCCGCAGCAGAGGTGTGAACAGGACCCACTGCCACGGCTCCAGCCCTGGCCGCTGCTGAAAGCACAGCCTTCATCCTCCAGCCTCTGAATGAAACTGGGGGCTGGAAATCTTGGGAAGCTCTGACAGTCACTGATGCTTTTCAGATATTGCAATGGTTTAAACTTATAAAGCAGACTTTATATGGTTTTCACTTCCCTTCTGCTTTAGCACGTAATAGCCCCTTTTAATCTGAAAAAAAAAAAAAAGAAATCTGATTTATTTTGTAGTATTCTACTGGTTACTAAACCTCTCGCGATGTAGCAGAGCATTACGAGAAGCTAAGAGCCCTAGGCCATAGTGGCCTGCTGGGAAATGCACATTAAGAAATACCCTGTTGCCTTCTGTGACACCTGATTTACGGCTGCCTTTGGCACAGTGCGCCAGCGAGACGTCCCCTTTCAGCACAGGTAACTCCAGGTTGTAGCTGCAGCGCATCCACCGCACAGCCAACAACCAGCTTACTTCCACGTTGGAAAAACAGGCTTGTTCCTTGGGCACAGGCAGCCCCAGTAGGACCAGGGCAACATCATGTTAATTCTCTCACATGTTAACAGCTCTCACGCCAGAGGCTACTCCTCTCTGAATGTTTACACTGCAAAAAACCAAGAGGTATTCAGGCTATTTCCCAAAGAAATCAAGGGGGGGTGACCACAATCTGCCCAGCTCTTGCTGCTTCTGTACCTATTAGCAAAATCCAACCCGATGTGACAGCAGGATCTGGTCCCACATGGTCTGTGAAAGCTGATGAGCACCTGGGGAAGACACATCAGCTGTCTTCACTGAGGGGAAGGTGACAGCAGGCACAAAAAGCAAGGTACCGGTTTTGCTGGACCCACCAGTGGTACCCTAAAGTTGCCCACAGCCCATGCTGCCTCTTGCCTGTGTGAGGGAACACTGTGGGCAGGCAGGACTGACGGTGGGTCAGGGTGCAAGAAGATACTCAGTGGTCTGGGGGAGGCACTGGCACAAGAACCAGACTGCAGCTGCTCTGCCCTTCACAATACAACTGGTTTCTTTCTCCACAAATAATTCTGTCAAGAGTTCCCTTGCTTACAGAAAATTCACACCTTATTTCATTGCCACTGGAATGCTGGAGGAGCTATCGGTGAAGGAGGACAAGCAGGAGAAGATGGAGTTGTGGCAAGCTGACGAGCAGCCAAGCATGACAGAGTGTTCAAGAAAGGTGAAGGCACACAGCAGGCTGAAAAAGATGAAAGGTATCCTTGGGATTTGGCCAGAAAGGTTGGACACCTTCCCAGCCTCGTGATCCCCCACCTGTAAAAATGATGTCAAGAGGTGCTTGAGAAGCACCAGAAATAGGAACACCAGTGGTCTGGAAGGAGGAGAGCTTGGTGCTGCCCCATCAGCTCTACCTGTCCCCAGCCTCGCCTACCCTTGAAGGGACGCTGGAAGCAGCAGCACCCAGAATAAGCCCTCATCTCTCAGAACAGGGAGGTGGTAAGGAAGACACTCTTGGCTGGAAACAGTCTCTTCTACGCTGCCTGTGAGCCACTGCCAGGACCTGTCTTGCCATGGCACTGCAGGTGGTCAGTGCACCCTCGGGAGTCACCCTGCCCCGGGAAGGCCAAGCAGCCCTGTTAGCCAGCTTCTGCACAACCATCTGGGGACAAACCAGACACTCATGCACAGAGCCACAAGCGCAGCCATGCCGCCAGTGTGGGTTGTGTCCTCTGAGAAGGGAGAGATACCCGAGAGCAATACCCGACCCTAGAGGCACCCTACGTGGGGTCTTTCAGGCTGCAGAACCCCTTCCAGGTCCTCCACACTCTCTTGTTCTTGCTGGTTTTCCTTCCAGATACACCGTTTTCCCTATCCAGAGAGGAAGTCCTTCTCTTGCCTCCCAAAACATCTCCTCGTGTTCACCTCCTCTTTTTAAAAAAAAAAACTTTGGAGACAGGCAATTTTTATCAGCGACAGCTTTTGTCATGAGAAAAATGTCAATATTTACTGGTGCAGTTCTGTCAGCACTGCACGTTATGCCTGTCTTGAAAATACCTTTGTTACCTCAAGGACCAACGGGTCAGAGATAACACCAGCAGCCCAGCAGACTAATTACCCCTCTTCACCCGCCACCTGCCCGAGGCTGTTCACCAGCAGAGCGCTGGAAGCCACTCCTGGGAGTGGCTGTCAGGGTCCAACGCGAGACTCCAGCAGATCACAAGGTTGCACTTGTTCGGCAAAGCATTTGAGTAATGAACGCTGAGGACAAAGTCTGCTTGCAGATAGCAGGAGGACACTCGCACCTAACTGCCACAGAGTGACCAAGGTTATTAAACGTCTTTTCTGCCTATGATTCCTCAGGTTATCCTCATGCAGGGCCCCCTTTGCCCAAACACAGAGCAGTAGCCCATCAACACTTTATAATCCCTGGGACTGACTGAGCCTTCAAGTCTAACAAGAAGAAGAAGAAAAAAAAAATCAACACATGAGCCTGACCCTGGCAGGATTAGCACCCCATGTCGTCCAAAAACTGCTCTCCCCATGTCAAACAGAGCTCAGCCCAAGGTGACTGCAGTTCCCTGAAGGGTTTATGCATTTTCTGGTATAATTCTCACAAACAGCTTCTTGGAAAATGTCAGCGACAGGGTGTGTACGGGATGCCTAACACAAAAGGAAAACACATTCCTCTGTCTGAGAGGACTAAGATGTTTTTAGACAGAAATTATGTGCCTAAAAGGTAGTGCTGTCCTCATGTGTTCCCTCTGTAATAAAACACGGAAACTCCAAGAAAAAACAACACACAGGCGGGGGGGTAGTCAGTGGGGTGTGAGGGGAGCAGAAAGAGACAGAAAATGAGGCATTTCAGTTTACATCCTACTCTGTACTGAGCACTGACTGCACATAGCAAGGACAAGAATGAGTTACTGTTTGTTCCATTAAAGGTTAACTCAAATCAAACTTTCATTTTGAAATTTCAGAGTCAGCAACTTGGAGACTTAAATTGCCTCACTTGGAGGTTTAAACTACCTAACCTTCCCCCGTTTGTTTGACAGCCCTTTCTAGATGATTAATGAAAAGCTATAAACAGCATTTGCATAAGGCTATCTATCTCCTTTGCTGGGAAGAAGAGGTTCCAAAACTGGCTTTGTAAGAGAAACGAGCAACAAATGAGAATCTTCTGAGCAAGCAAACAGACGGCCCAGGTTCCTACCGTTTACAAGCCAGCTCTCATCAGTCAGAAAGCAGGAACCAGTCCTTACTGTTGACACTGGGGCAGCATTCCTCTCCCCAAGTGACCAACAGTCAGATCTTCGTCCCCAGCTCCCCAGGCTGCACCAGGAGCCCCTAGCAACACACACCTACTAGCAGGGTTACCCCCAGGGCAGTAGCGTTCCCAGTCCCAAAGGCAGAATGTGTTTTGTAAAGGAAGGTATCCAGGCTGCCTGCTTCACCCAGGCAAGGGCAGGCAGCCATCAGCAGGTTAGCAGCTGCCCTTCCAGGAAAACACCTCTTTGTCCTCATCACAGACACCATCTCCCCAGCTATGGGTTGGCAGCACATGTACAAGCCCAGGAGATATGTTCCCTCTCCCCTGTGGAAAACAGGATGACCTCTCCTTCTAAAAACAGAGCCTTGCCAAGACTGCACAAGCCCAATCCAGGAGTTTTGCTGTATTCCATCTCCTGCTGCTGCTCTTGCCTAGTTGCCCCAGGTCAGGACTGACACCTGCAAACTTGTGCCTATGGCTCCTACTGATGCTCAAACTGTCCCCACGTCTTCCCTGGGCAAGGTGGGTGCTCTCCTGGCTCCTGCATCACCCCCAGTGGTGCTACATCCCAACACCATCTCATAGAGAAGATACAGGCTGGGTGAACAGCATTCTAATTCCCGCTCCCAGCAGCACTGTGGGTTTTCCTTGCATTTCCTTCAGACATATCGCTAACCCGCCTTGCTCCTACTTTGCAGGAAGGGCGCAATGAGACTACAGCTTACTTGGAGAAAATAAGAGTTGCATACACAACAGCAGCTCCCAGCAGTATGACTGTGCTATATGCACATATCCAAGGCCTGAACCCAGCCACATGTCTAACAGGAAGGCAGAAACCATATTCGGGCTGCCAAGCTTTTCCAAGGCACGATCACAAACCCTTTGGAATGTACCCCAACGAGCAGCTTTGGCCTCTTCAAGGACAGCAGAGACTGTCGATCCTGCAGAATGAGATGTATCTTGACTCTCCCGTGAGGTAACTGCTCAGAGTTTTCCCTTAGAGCCCGACCCCACAAGCCTCAAGCCCTTGAAGTATAGGCAGGGGCACAATTCCCAAAGTTTGCACCTGTTCAACCAGAAAACACCTTTGCATACACACCCCTGGGTGGAACATAAGGCACAATTTTATTTTCCCCTCATCCCCCTTCCTCACACCCATCATAAGGTTCCTTTCTACGCAGCGATCACAGGGATCCTCGTGGTTTGTGCTCACGCGGCAGCCAGCAGCAGTGCCCTGGGTTCACAGGAGCTCACCTGGCTGCTCAGACTGCCACCGTCCTCAGCAAACTCCTCTGCGAGGTGTTGCTGGGTGGCCCTCCCAGGCACTCTGAGCTCTCCTTCACTTGTCCACAGCATGACCAGTGGGGGCAGCCAGGGTGACCCTTGTGCCCATGGCCACAGCCTTGGTATCCACCTGCAAGAGAAGACGCACTGTTAGCTCAACCCAAAGTGGGCCAGAAAATGCCAGTGTCAGAGGCTTTCAGGGGGTGCTTCAGCCCCAGGACTTCCCTAAGATAGAGAGGCATGGGCTGATGACAGCGCAGCACATTCAAGTCCAAAACTGCCAGGGCTCCATAAAGAAAAGAGAACAACTGAGAGGGACCTCCCCGTTCCAACAGCTGGGGAAAACTGAAGACTTCCATCCCCTTGCCTGTTGAGTAATGCAAAACACAGGCCTGCAGAACCCCACGCCAGCTGCTAGTGGCTACGGCCACAGCTAGACACAGAGCAAGCACAGAAGAAGAGGTTGGTTCTATACTAAAAATATGCAGAACACACAATGCCACATGCAGGTTAAGGACAGGGAAGCTGGTTGGGATTAAACAAATAAAGGAGTTGAACTCTCATCCTAAACATGAAGTGAGGCTTCTCTGAAGCGCAGAACTGGGCACTGTGTGACACAGCCCACGAGCTCCCAACACGCCAGCAGTGGAACAGAAGCAGTATAGACACAGTGCTGCTTAGCCTCACCGAGGAGGGCTGAAAGACAGAGGTGCCCAGTCCCACCTCCTGCACAGCTGGCTCAGGCCTCTGTCTATGGGGCCTGCTATGAGACCATTAGTGTGTCCTGCTGCATTTCTCACTGCTGCAGCCACATCCTACATATGTACATACATGTTACCACAGTCCTGGTGCGTGTGCAAGGCAGGAGCTGGGCTAGAGCATCTACTCACACCTATCTACACTAGAGAGGACCAACTGCAATAAACCCTTCTGATGCCAGCAGTGTGGCGAAAGCTGAGCACCCACCTGGCATGGTCCCACCGCAGGCACAGCGAGCAGATTTCTGGCCTCCACTTGAGCAGAATGTGCAACAGTGAAACACGCCTTGGTGCTCACGGAACTTGGTTTTCACCATCAGAGTGAATGGAGAGCCCTGCAGAGGAGAAGCAAGCAGAGGGGCTGCTGCAATGGATGCTATCAGATGTTGTGTCTGCATTTTCAACAAACCAACTGGTTGATGCTGTCAGTCATAGATTGCTAAGCCCAGTCTTAAACTGCTAAGTGGTAGAGGTAATCCTTAGAAAGATTTAAGGCAAATACTTAAAAAAGAAAAGCAGGTAAAGAAGAAGCAGTGCAAGAGAAACAATGAATGCTACCTGTACATGTTGCCCTTTCACATAGACGCAGACAGCATACAAGCCTGGCTCCTCAGGGCTGTAGGAAACATGGTAGGTCCCGTCACCGTTATCACACACTGTTGGCTTGACCACACTACGAACAGAGAGAAGTCCAAGAGGTCAGTGACTGGTAGAAAATTGCTCTCCACACGAACCACTGTTTGGCCTAGATTTGTAGTCAGATCCTTATGCTCAGCCTTGTTCAGCAGCTGTGGGTCTCAAGCAAGCTTAACAAGATGCATGAGCAACGCTCAGGCACTGAGTAGCTTTCACACACACCTGCTACTGGGAGCTAAAATAACCATACAAAGGAAGTCTAGCTAGCACTTAGCTGCACTGCAAGGATCTGTACCAACCCTGAGCACTGAAAGAGCAGAAGATGACAGACTTGCAAGTCAGATTATCCCATCAGATAAGAGCCCTGAGAAGTGGGGTAAATTCACAGCTTCAGAAAGCAGTTACCTCCAGAAGAGCCCATGAAGAAGACAGGATATAAACGGGGCAGGTTCAAATCACTTCACCTACTATCCCAGCTGCACTGACTTCAGCTGTTCTCTTCAATTTTCCTTTCCAACGTGAAGCTTATCGGGTGTCACAAGGAACGCACAGGGCCAGGGAGAAAGCATCGGCTAGTTACGCCGGGCCTGCCTGCCTGCTTCACACAGGCTTTCCACAGACAATTATCAGGCAGCTCTGCTTAGAGCAGGGGTCCTTAAACTATGGCCTGTGGGCCGGATCTGGCCCCCCAGTATTTACAGAACCACCCCACCCCGCTGGGGGCTGGGGGGGGGAAACCAAGCAGCCACAGATGTGACTACCTGCCACTTAATCCACGCGCTGGCCCCCTGTTTAATAAGTTTGAGGACCCCTGGCTTAGAGGAAGGTGTTCTTCCTAATACCCACTAATTAGTCTCTTGTGCCCCACGACATGACGGTTTTATAATCTTCCAGATTTGCAGGCTGTACTCCCCACCCCCCACCATCTCACATCAGTACAGCTGCCTACATAATTTCCTGCCATGAACTGTGGTGATACTTGATGTTCTTCTGTAGCTTCTGTGCCTCAGCCCAAAGCCAGACGGCTTTCAGCAACGGATGTAGCAACTGCATACATGCAAGAAGAAACTGAGTTAACGTGGCCACAGCGACCTCTATTCCACCAAGTAAAATCCACATAATCCTCACGCGAACACTTTCCCACGTCATATGTGCACCTAAGGAAGGAAGGTACACTGGAACAATCTTCTTGAACCATGATGCTCTACTGATAAGCATCTGTGCAGCCAGCACTGCTTCTGTACACCTTGTCAACACTCCCCCACAGCAAGGAGTTTTAGCATCGTGCCCCTTTATTCATCAGGTCAGGCGACCAACAGCATTCCTAGAACACACTACGCTGGTATCTTGATCCAGCCACATTGTGAGGACTATTAAAAAAAAAAAAAATAAATCAAGAGATGTTTTTCTTAAGAACTGACACACACCCTGCTGTTCCTTCTGCATTTGTGCCTGGCTGCTTTATAGTAACAAAGGTGGCCTGGAAACAGAAAGTAATTTTTTCTGGTTGGTCAGTTTCATTGTGGAAACACTTTGGAGCTCAGGTGTGGTCTTCTCTGCTTTTGCTAGAAAACCTCCAAACATGTTAAAGTGCTCAACGCTTGCCAACTACAGGAGAAAGCACAATAAAGTCCCAACACAGATTCTTTCTCCAGAACGTGACTTAGGCACTTCCATCAACCGTCAGAAGCTCCTGGGCTTGGTGGACTGTTTGACTCAGGATGGTCATTTTGGGGTTGCGATGTTTTACACTTATTAGATGTTAAGAAAATCAAGAGCCCTAGGTGTCAGCTGGTAGGGGTGAGAAGCAGCAACATCTCACTCTGGCAATGTCTGACACCCACTGAGAGCTGAATCCTTTAAGAAATCCCAAGTCACTGAAAGAGTCAATACAAATCTAAGCCAACACCATCAAGCGTCACGCAGTCAAATACAACCAGTAGGAAGCACTGCTATACCAGTGGGAAGAAGCGTAGTGCCTTTTCCCCCCCTACAGACTCTGACCCACATGCTGAAGCACATCCCCCCACCTGCCCAAGCAAGGAGGGAGCCAGGGTAAGGGAGGCAGAAAGGCAAACCCAGTGGCTGGGGAGCTCTCAAGTGAAATACCCACCTGTCCTTCTTGTCCCTGTGGGTGATGGTGACCCGCACAGCCTCTCCTCCTCGCCCCATCCGCTCCCCCATGGTGTCATTGCAGAGCAGGGTAAAGCCAGTCAGCTGGTTCTGACGGGCACTGTGGACATCTGCAAGGCAGAGAAACAGGACCAGGAAGGATTCACACCAGCCATGACTGCCACCTCCCACCTATTTTAGGTGTTGCAGTCCCATCAGAGCACAGCCAGGACTTTAATGCAGCTCCTTCCATTCACAGGGAAAAGTAAACAAATGACTGGGGATCAGGAGAGCATGGACAGCCATAGGTGCTGAGAGATGTTGGGCAGGCTTAGCCTAGAGGTCTGTAAGGACCAGGGTGGTCTTCCTGCCCGCCCCTCTGAGCCCAGCCAGCATCTTCCCAGAAGCCCTCAAGGTGTACCATGCAACCAGGAGGGAGGAGGAACAGCCCCACCGTGCAGTGTGGAGCCCCACAGACCTCAGCACTTGCAGTTTGGAACTGAAGGGATCAAACAAGTCCTGGGTCTGTCTCATCTGCCCTGCGCAGGCCATTACCGACCAGAGCTGGCTGCGTTCTGTGGGCTGGTCTGAACATTATCTGTTTGCTGGCTCTGCTCCAAGTCCTCAGTAAGCAAATATCCATGAAACCATCAATCCCAGTCACTCCCATGGCAATCTCAGCAGGAGCTGTAAGGAGAATGAACCTGTTCACTCAGCCACAGAGGAGATCTGCCTGGGCCCATGCTGCAGAACAGCAGGGGCCACCAGGAGAGCATCATGTCCTACCACTGCAGGTGCCATTCCCCATGCTGAGGTCAGCGATGTTGTGGAGGGCAGCTCCACTACGCTCTGTACATCTGGATGGGGATAGCTCTCTGGCTCCCTGCCCAGCATGGCTCCCCACAGGCCCTCAGCAAGCAATGCAACCTCTAGCAGGGCTCGGCCCCTGCTCCCCGTCAAAGCCAGGACAGCAGGGAGCCAACACTGCCTTAAGCTGCACACCACGTGGGTACAAAGAACCGAGAGGTGACTTCAGGGAGCGGCGAATTCCCATACAGCTGTTGTACAGCACCCCGTTACCTTCCCCGTGTAGGGTACATCTGGCTGGATCGACCACTTTATTGATAATGGCCCCAAAAACTTCATAGCCAAAACACTGCCCTGCCCTCTCCTGGGGAAAGAACTGGATCCTGTCGTCCACGCTGGGGTGGGTGTTGTAAGCCACGCTGTTCAGCTTTGCCAGCCGGCTTGCCACCACCCCTTTGGTGATGAGGATCTCCAGGTCTGAGCCACTCGTCAGCAAGTGCTCCGTGTACTCCACACCTGTCCTCATGTCCAGCAGCAGCTGCTGCATCTGGGCCTTCTGCAATTGCAGCAGATTTTCCTTCTGCACCTTCAAGTCCTCCAGCTGCTTCAGCAGCCGGTCCCGGTGTTCTTCAATCGCTCTCACATACCCACTGGCAAACTGACAGATCTCTGCAGCTACGGCCTCTGTGCGATCTCGGATGGCACCGACCATGTCATCAATGTGACTCAGCACACCCTCAAGGGTGCCCATGTGCTGTTGGGTGCTTCTCAGCAGCTCCTGCAGGGCCTCCCCATGCCTGTGGATGGCATTGCCAGTGAAGTCACAGGTGTGCTGCCGGTGTCTGTCTGCCGCGCAATCCCGGCACACAGGCTGGTCACACTGCTCGCAGAACAGCCTTAGCTCCTCTGTGGGATGGGAAGGGCAGAAGAGAGGTTTCCTGGCCTGGTTGCAGTCCTTGCTGCTCACCAGCTCTGTCACAGCATGAGAGGCTGTCTTCTTCTGTCTCCTAGAAGGGAGCAACCACACGTCACTTTATGCATGTTGGATTTGAAATGCAAACATCTGAGACCCTTTGCAAATGCCAGTCTGTACAGTCTGCAAGTCACAGTGTGTGCCACTCCCTCCCGATTCCCATGAAACCTGCTCTGCATGAAGGGACTTGTGGTCTCCTGAGGACAGGACTCCACACAAAAGAGAACAGCATCTGCAAGCAGCTCATTAGAGGCTGCTCTCAGGCTCCCTGCATGGGGTCAGCACTATTTTCATACACAAGAATCATGTGCCCCACCATGGCCACACACGGACAGGGAATGGGTTGTCAGGTTGCTACTGCCAGCAGCCCCTCAATGGAGCCTGACAGAAGTGGGATGATAGCAATTACCCCCAGAGCCCACTGTGACAGGCAACAGGAGGGCAGTGAGCCCTGCAAAGTGAGAGCTGACAGGAGGTATCTCGAAACAGAATTGCTCGCAGTCACTTCTGGAGAGGAAAAGGAGGTCCCAGGCTCCTCAGTCATCAGCCCAGCGATTTCCACCAGCTTCACATTTGCTGAGGCAAATGAGCTCTAAAAACCTTTATGGGAAAATCTACTTCAGGCCACTGCCAGAAGACAGTCTCTGATAAAACACTTAAAATTCCAAAAGTCAAACTCCATTTCCTTCTGGCTGCCAGGTTAGGTCCTGCTCGGAGGAGACCAAGGATGGGGCACGAAAAACATGTTACGACCCCGACATCCATCATGTCACAGGGCAGCACCAGAATATTTCCTTGGACATAAGGAGCTAGTTACTGAGCAGGATGCAAAAGCCTTCTTCCTCGTCTCCTGCACTAATGACTTCTGGCAGTTGCGATGAGAGGTCCAAGCCATAAGCAAAGAAGTACTCCGAGGACCAAGCTCCACAGAGTTGCTCTGGCAACACAAAACAACCTCATCACAGGGCAGGACGTGACCCTTACGCTACTCCTCTTGCTTCCCGCTAATCTCCCTTGGGTCCAGCACATTTTCAAAGCACTCTAGCATTATTCGCTTAACACCCTTCAAATTCACACTTCTCTGACTTCAACTTAAGATCTCTCTCACTTATTCCAAGGAGCACAACAGTGGCATTCAGATCCTTAGAAATCTTCTTCACACACCAGGAAATAATTTAAAAAGGGGTTTCCTTGGCCCTTGCTCTGCTCTGCCATCAACTAATTCAGGTACAAGTCTGCAGATGCCAGTCGGGTAAAAAAATGGTATCAGTAAATAACACAGAATCATGGGGACAAATTTTCTACTGCTTTATACCTTCTGTAGTTATTTCTGTCAGTGCAGCAGGCTGCTACTCAAAGTCTCAGTTTATCACTCTTCAGCAGTTTCCACATGGTATGAGGCATTAGCTAATCAAAATGGTATGCTGAAAATTACAGTAGAAAGGTAACAAGGGTCTAAGCCGTTTTACCAGAGGCACAAGCATCTGCAGGGGGGGCAGGGCAGTGAGGAATTCTTTCTGGGGAAAGAATTTGCTAATCAAGTGGAAATGAGCAGCAAACACGGAGGGAACAGGCTAGGCTGATTAACCCAGGCTAAGAGGCTTCTCTGGCAAGTGCTACTGGGTGTTTTTCTGACCCTGCCCCACAAGGCCATTCAGGCTTCCCGCCACTTTTCTGCCATAGCACTGCCTGTCCTTTGTCCTGCTCACAGGCCACTGCAGCCACCTCCTCTTCAACTCCTACCTCCGTTGCAGTCACCTCTTCTTCCTGCCTTACTGGCAGGACCCTCTCTGAGGGACACAGCTCCCTTCTGCTGTCACTTCTTCAGTTTTCCTATATTCCAATGGAACTCAACCCTGCGACACCAGGCACATTGCAAAGCAACTGCTGCCGTGGGCTCCTCCTGTCCTCACAGAAACGCTGAAAACACACACGGGGTACACCGACACGACAGTTAACAGGCAAGCACACAGGTTGACCATCAGGATGTGGCAATGACAGCAGGCAGGCAAGCATCAGGGCTTCCCCTTAGGTCCTTTCGCTTCACCCCAGGGTGCCTTTGCCCAGGAAAGGTTTTTGGAGGTGGAGAGAGGCAGCCCAGCAGCTCACCTTCCCCGTTTTCCCCTGGGAGATGCGCGTTCCCCAGAGCAGACAGCACAACACGTGAGGGCCCTGTCCCGCCAGCTCTGTGCCCACACTCACGCCTCCTGGGGTGAGCCACACTCTCCTCAGTGAGGCCAAACCGCGACGCGAACCAACGAGCGGCCATGGCCACAGGCTGGCCCGACGATGGATTTAACAGCTCCACCACCACAGCCACGGGCTGGCCCGACCATGGATTTAACGGCTCCACCGCCACGGCCACGGGCTGGCCCGACCATGGATTTAACGGCTCCACCGCCACGGCCACGGGCTGGCCCGACCATGGATTTAACGGCTCCACCGCCACGGCCACGGGCTGGCCCGACCATGGATTTAACGG
>JAVJGJ010000057.1:2569106-2580225 GCA_035590215.1 Microhierax caerulescens | reverse complement strand
CTCGAGTGGCAGCGGCGGAGCTTCAATAGAAAGAGCCCAGCGCAGCCGGGCTGGTCGGGGGGCTCGGTCGATCGATCGATTGGTGGCTGCGCTGCTAATTCCCAGGCCTGGGAATTACACACGTTGTAGAAGGCAGCCTTCGAAATCAGAATGTCATTGCAGTCCTGCATGGAACTCCACGGACTTTGAGAGTATCTGCACACTTGCTTTCATCCGTCTGATCTGTAAGCCCCTCAAAGAACGAAGTAAGATGTAGTTTTTGAACGCTCTTTTCCACAAACCCACGTTGACTAGCAGTGACCGTGCTCCTATAGCCCGTAAGGCTGAACTTTGTACCAGCCTCTCCATCAGCTTGCCTAGGACCGTGGCTACCTTCTGCCCCATCCCGCTGGCCCTTTTGAATACCAACATGATACGGACACCATCTGAGACTTCTGGATTTGAAGCTCCCTGAGTTGTATTAAGAAGCAACACACAAGGGACGCCTCCAGTCAGGTTTTTTTTCAGGACTGCTGACTGCAAAATAAACCTCCTGATCTGCAAATACTTGATCTGTGATGGATGTTAACACCCCTCTGATGCATAACGGATGGGGATGGACACAGACATAGTCTTCCTCATGTGATACAAACATTTCTCTGTCTTTTATGTTGTAATATAAGATCAAGGTTTTGGGTCACAATCAAGTGTTCACAGCCTTGGAACTGATCAAAAAAGAATAGGTGAGTGAAGTGGTTGCTGCAGAGGTTAGAAAGGATAGAAGTTGCAGTAATTGTGAGACAAGATGACTTGATAACAATACGAGATATGGTGGCAGAGAGGAAAGACTGGTTCTTTTAATTATGCTGGTGGAAGGAGTAGCAAACAATAGTATGCGTGGGTGGGGGAAGAAAACAGGAGAAGAATCGTAATGTTTCCACTGCACAGAAAAGGCGAACTACCTAGAGAACAGCAGCATCTTCTATGGGTGCAGAGAGATGGTGAAATAAACCACGGCTGGCAGCTGCAGAGGAAATCTGAGGTTCCACCCCAGGTGATCACCTGCCCTGAGGCTGATCAAGTTGGGAGCATGGGACAGATCACTATTGACTAACGTAACCCTGAGTCATCAGCACGAAGCAGTAGCAACCTCCTGATGACTAGAAGTCACAGTGGGGCTGCAGAGAATGGTCATGAGAGCCCTGTGAGACTCAGAGAAAGAAAAGAGAAACAGAAATGTAAAAGAGAAACAAACAAACAAAAAATACCAACCAACCAAAAACTAACTAGTGGCCTGCGAAACGGAGCTGTATTAGTACAAACTTGTGCTTTAGTTTTGGTTACTTTCCCATAATATTGCTTTCTTGGCTATTGCTCATCAGTGGAGGAAGCCCCTAAGCCACCAAGTCCTAAATTGTGGAAGGCAACTCAATGGAGATGTATACTGGTGCTCTGTGAATATCTTCAAGAAGCATATTGGGCTGCAAAGCACCACAATGATTGCACTGGGAGGCCCTTTCCCGTCTTGGATTACTCAGTTTGCTTTGTAACTGGACAAAATGTAAAGATGAAAAAAAAAATGCACTAACTCATAAACAATGATGGGCAATAAAGGAGCATAATTAAAATGAAACAATGATAACGTATTTAAAATTACACTAAGGAATAATGTTTTCCTTTGGTCACATTTCACCCGAGTTGATGGAAAGCTAATTATCCTCATTTGACCCAAGATTCATTTGAAATGAAGTTCTCTTCAAACTTGTTTTCCTGCTCCTATTGTTAAAAATTTCTCCCAGAGCCTCTCAGAGTGCTTGCTCTTTCCTGTTCTTTCCCTACCAGCTCCTTCCTCCTTTTTATCTGGAGTTTATCTGCTTCTCATTTCCTATCATTAAGCACTGGGTCATCAAACAAGAGACATGGAAGATTTGATGATTTCCTTCCCCCTTCCCTTCAGGGATTCTTGATTAATATTTATATTATATTTGCTAATTAACCCATTCTGGGGACAGCTTTATGCTGCTTTCACGTTTATATTTTTCTAAAGAAATATGAGTAAAAATGTTTGTGTCATGTACCAAAAAATCTTTAAAGCACAATTTCCTTCCTAGACTCTTTGTGAGTACTGTGCATGTAAACCATTCATCACACTTGGGATAGGGTGCCTCATGCTAACCTATTCCCATCTACTCTGTTAATTTTAGGAAACTGTTACTGGATATCCTGCCGTAAGAAGCGAACTGAAAAGGTGGTGAAGCCAAAGTCATTAGTGAACAGGACAGTGAGGAGCAGACCTGCAATCCCTGGGCTTGCAGAAAAGTCCAAGATAATAAAAGAGAAGCTCTGAAAAATACTCAGAAATTATTAAGAGAACTTGTTGACAGAAAATGGAGAACCTGTCAAAGTGCCATGGCCTGCGTTAACAGCAGCCAGAGGGAGGTGGAAAATGGCTTATTTGGGGAGTTTACAAAGAGAAGTGGAATGGGCAGCTGGCTGCTTCCCAGTTGACCAGCAAGTCCAGTTTTACTGTGGATTTGCCAGCCCTGGGAGTTACTGTGTTTCAGAGACTTCTCTGAATATGGCAGAGCCACCAGTATGGTCTGGCAGTACGTGACACATCATTGCTTCTTCCCATGCAAACTGTTTGGCACTGTCTATTGCCCAGCCACCCAGCTAACGTCAGCTCCTCCCGTTTATATCAACCTCACGTGGAAAATCTAACAAAGGATTTACAAATATCTCCCAACCTAAGCAGGATCTCTTCCTCATTCAGCTAAACACGCATTTAAAATTACATAGCATTTGACGGGTGGGAGGAGCATTTCCATACCATTCTTTTGGCTTCTGGTCCAAGAGTCTATTATTATCAGTCTATTTACTGAGGCACAGAAGCTGGTGGTGTCCCCAGCCCTCACTTTCTGCATCCAGCCTGATGCCCCAGGGCTCTCAGAGCGTGAGCACTTACCCCACTTGAGGCATTTCAGGAGCTAGGGGCCATCGAAGGATGCCGTGCCCAGCCCAGCTGCCTCCTGTAGCTGCATGGTGTGGTTTTGAGGGGATGTGGGACAGGAGGCTTGCAGGCTCGGATGGAATAGGCACGGACATGCCCATGGGCAAAGCTGCCTCTCTCTCCTTATGCCAGTGCTCATGGTGCGAAGCAAGTTTAGATCTGTTAACAAGCTCATCGTTGGGTATAAAGTATAATGTAGATGTCGTTAACGTGCTCTCTGTGAAAGAGACCCTCCCATGGCTCCAGGTTTTGTACGTACCGTGTCTCAGACACAGTTTTGGTGAGTGCCTGGTTATAAAGAAAATGCCTCTGGTTGGGTTCATGGGTCCATATCTCAGCCCAAACTTCTGGGCTGAGTTTGTACCCATCTCCTTTGACTTCTGCAGCAGCTTAGCTACTAGGCAGTGCCGTGTAACTTGTGCGACCACGCAGCTGTTGCTTTTTCTTTCTTCTCTGTCAGGTGGCAGAGGTCACTCCCATCAGAGATGAAGGAGCAGGACCGCTCTCCAACATGGCAGAACCCAGCTGCAATGAGCGAGCCTGCCTTCAGAAAAGGAGGTGCCAGCTGACTTTTGCCTGTGCAGGGCCTGGAGGGCACATGGGCAAATTGCCTCTGGCCAAGGCTCACATGACAAAATTTCTGCAAGCTGACTGCACGGGGGGGGGATGTGACAGCTGCTGCAGAAGACCAGCACTGATACCCTGCTTGGGGACACTGCTTGGGATGGAGAGGGAGACTTCTCCCCTGAGATCTCTCACAGACTTTCTACAGAGTGCTTCTGGGGTATTCACTCTTTGGAGAAACACCTTCACTATCAAACATCTCCCTTCACGCATGTTCTCATAGACTCTCTTTTAAAAAATTGTTAGCAGCTTTTTCTCTTCAGGCTGGTGTTGAGCTTAAGGGACTAAACTAAACTGAAATTCAAGAGACCTCATTTAACATAAGCCCAACTCTCTTCATTTTCATGCTGGACTCCAAAATACATTTCTGTAAGCTGCTGTCACACGTCAAACCCACGCTCCAGCACAAGGACTTAAACTATTGCAGTGTGACCTGAGAGAAATGAAGGAAGAAGGCAGCAAAACAGCACGCCTGGCAGACTACACCTGCGTGGCTTGCGGACTCATGGAAGGGGCACAAGCACCACACGCAGGCACCTGACCCTAGCAAACTGGAAGCAGAGATACAGTAGTATATGGAACACAGAAAGAAAGCAGCGAAAGAGATGGGTGGATCTCTCTTGTCCTCCAGATTTGTGACAGGAAACAGAGTTCATGGTGATCAAGCCATATGCCTTTCAGTTGGCAAAGGCTCTTTGGATACAAAAGCAGCTGCAGCTAAACCACCCAGCAATGCTGCTTTGTGCAGACATGCCCTTGCTGTGGCTTCTGTCCAGACATTCTTGCCTTCCCCTCCTCCCTGCAGCTTTCCAGCCACCTGCTGCCACCCTCAGCTTTCTGCTGCTATATATATATTTTTTAATCTCTCCTGAATCCTGCCTACATTTTCTGAAAGGAAGATGAAACTGGATTTTTTTCAAGCCAGATTTTCTAAAGAAGCAAATTCTTTGTGACGTCAGGCCAGTAACCCTTTTCACCTCATTTTCAGCCATACTGGAGACAGGGGAAGTGATCTGAAAGAATGTAAGTGTCTACATGCAAAAGAAGATTAATAAATAAGACACTTAATACAGAGAAGACAATGGAGCCATTTTTCTTTCCTTTCACTGCCAGGATCATGAGAGACAGGAGGATATTACAGTAGGATATCACATGGTGATACAGCTATTACGGTGGTGGCCAGAGGCAACTAAAAAAAGGGCAGCACTCCAGAGAAACCAGGCTGAATTAGTTGTGCTGCTCACAGAGCAGCTACCGATGGTATGATTGAGGGGGGTGTGGGGGGAGAACAGATCCTGCAGCAGAAACTGTCAATGGGATGGGACAAGCAAGCAATATTAGAATGTGCCTTGTGGTGGAGCCACTTTGAGACAGTCTCCCACCTGCAGCACCCTTTCGTCTGCCCCATGGTCCCACAGGCTAAGAACAGCCTCTGCGTGTGCACGGGGGTGTCCAAACAGGACTCTTCCTGCAGCACTAGAAATAAAATCCTGGCCTGGCTGCAGGGAACTCCCTTCAGTGAGGTTTGTGGTCAGTATGAAACCTGACAAAGCAATATTTTTATGCATGTGCGCACACACACACATATAAATAAATAAATATAAAATCTTACTGCCTGAAGGAAAATGCAACAGCTTTGCAGGACAACTACGTCCCTGCAGAAACAGATGTCAATCTAATGAGTCAGCATTTTGTTTCAGACAGGTACAGGCCAGCCACAGTAGTGATGACAAATGGCCGAAGGAGGAATGTGAAATAATCCAAGCAGCCCATAGGGCTAACAACACAGACAGAACACAGACATAGTGACCCTGAAGAGTCCAACAGAGCACAGATACAGTGACCCTGAAGAGTTGATGTTGTGGAACTAGGCTAAGAAAAACATTTGCAGACGCAAAACTGCGGAGACAAACTACCCAAAAGTAACATATCCTCATTACAATATAATTGTAAAAGTTACTTCCTTTGAAGCAGAAACTGTGAAAAGGTAGTCCCCCCCGCAATCTCTGGAGCATACGTATTATATGGAATAGGATGTAAAGAGTTATAGCCAATCATGTTTTAAGATCACCAACTCCTCGGTTTGTTGAACCGTGTGTCCTCCCAAAACTAGGAATAGGCATGCTAGCTTTGTGGATTTAGCATCTAGCACCTATCTCTGCACAGACATGCAATGAAAAAAAATATCTCGACTCTATGTGTGGATCAGCTTGCACCCTGGGTGAAGAACCCTGATTTTGGGACATCTGTGCACAGCATGCCAACCTGCTTATCACATCTGCTCCCAGCCAGGAAAGCCTGAGCTGGCAAACACGCATCTGCATTCAGCGCAGCTCTCCTGCTTCCTTATTAGCTTGGCTTGCCCCGGGCTCTCCTCCTTCATGCACCCAGCTCTTTTGCTGTGCCTAACTCCACTGCTCCTGCTTAGTTTGCTGGCCAGAAAGTAGAACTGCATAGAGCAGGGGTAACCCCAACTCTATTTTCCTCACTCTGCTGCTATTGAGACCTTCTGCTGAATTGGGGGGTAAAAAAAGAGACGGGGGAAGGAAAATAAGTATTAGGGTTTTTACTCAGGTGTCCAAGCAAGAATCCAGGCTGCCTTGGATCACCTCTCTACTCCAAGATGGCTCTTCCTAATCACCTCACTCCCTGTTTCTCAGAAACACCCAGGTGCTGTGTGGAATAGTGCAGAGGAGGCACAGCCGGACACTCGCAGAGACAAGGGTCTTTTTTGCTTTTTTTAAGCTTCTGCTGAAACTATGCCTGGCAAGCTCGCCAGGCTGGAGAGGCACTTGCCCTTCTCCGCTGTGGTGCTGTCTCAGTTACACCCAGCAGTTCTCAGGAAGATGAGGCTAGACAGGAGTTTGTGAGTAATTGTTAGTAACGGCGAAGTAACTGTATTCTGCAGCCTGAGGCAGAGGAGAAGCCCTGGCCCTGGCCTCTCTTCTCTGCTCAGCTCCAACCTGCCCAGGGCCACTTCTCTGTGGCAAATGGTGGCTACTGCGAGTTACAAGCGCCTTGGCTGTGAGCTGGAGCCAGGCATGTGTTCTGGGCGCTGCCTTTTCCTGCCTGCACCATGTCCTTCTCACTTGAATTTCACTTCACTGTTTGGAGTGAAGGGTGAGGATCACCTGTGATAGCTGTGCTCTCTCCCAAGACTACGCACTGGCTTAAATGTCTAAGAACTGAAACACACAGAATATATATGCATATTAATACTTCTGTATGCCCATTATTAGCACAGGAAGAGATTCTCTTCACAGACTTCTGTGTTCCATGTCATGCAAAGCCCTCCCCATTAGCACCCCTGCATTCAAGGGCCACAGAAAGGAAGGCAGAAGAAAAGAAGTTTGTGAATCCTACCACAGGACAGGACCACGTACATGGCAGGGGCATGCTCAGCTAAACAGCAGAAACATAAACATCATGAGGATTTTCTTGACCAAAACTTGTGCTTCTAATAGAGCAGAGGTGACCCAGGACTCCTCAGTCTTGCACATCTTTCACCATCCTGGGGCCCTGTATCTCTGAGACCAGCCCATAATAAAGCAGAAAATTTTTATTACTGCAGTCAGCTGATTAAGCATCTCACAGCAGTAAAATATTCCACTATACTGGACCTCCAGAGTTCTGCACTTTCCTCTCTTTTGGTGCAAGCATGGCTCTAAAAGCATCCTTACATCAGATCTTATGTTGTCACTGCTGCCTCCCCCTCTCTGTGTGCCTTCACAGAGGTTCCCCAGGCTGTCAGACACCTCTTTGTTTCCACAGTTACAAAGGCCAAGGCACCTCAGCACCAGTCCCCAGCGCCTCAGACCTGCAGGGCTACATTGCTGCTGGGAGGGGGTGGTCATCTTAATGCCCATCTAGAAATGCCAACCAGCAGTGCCAGACTGCCACCTTAATGGAGCTAGAAATTCTGCGTAGCTAAAGGTTTCAGAGGGAGGTGCTCTCAATTTGAGATTTTTTTGGTTTAAAAAGAACTTATGGACTTTGCATGTCCTCCTAAAGCATAATGTAAAACAAAAAAAGTGTCACATCTACAGAATATTCAGTTTGCCTCTAGAAACTGGAACAAGCGAGTGTAAGCTTAAAAACTGAAAGCAGGATTTGTTTTGGACTTATCTCTCTGCTCCGTACCCACAACTATTTGTCAACTATTTTGTATTTCAAAACCAAAATAAAACCCAAACAAGGCAACACATTGCACAGTCTCCTTCGTGTAACTGCAGAAGAACTAATGACTATGAAAGAGGAAACAATCAAAAACCCAAGAAAAACCCCTAGAGTTTTCCCATCTCCAAAAATAAAATTAAACTACTATTTGCAATGAGGTTTTCGGTTTAGAATTTTGTAATCAGAATGGGCATGGGGAACTTTCCCATGCTTTCCAAGAGAAACATTTTCAAAGGGAAACCAATTCCTACGTGGTATATGCTGATAAAAGGAGGACAAGAGAAAATAAAGGCTGCAGCTCTTCTCTTTACCTGCCCTTCACTATTGCGCTTACCCTGGTCTGCAGCCAAACGTCCTTCTGTTGACATTTAAGACAAAAAGAACAAACATGAAAGGCTAGGAAAAAAGGGAAGCAAGGCAGTAAAGCGTTTATCTTGTAAAATCAGAAAGTCATTGGCAATTAAGCACAAAACACTGGAACTAGGCGATACCAGACTTTCTGTAATTTAACACTATTGAAAAATGAAGATAAATGAAGCCCTAAAACTTTCTCCTTTGTCTCGTCTGAAAAATCAGATGTTACTGCTAGCGACAGCCGCAGTTGCTTGGTCCAGAACAGGCCAAAAAGAAAAAAAATAATGCCAAGCAGTAACAGTCTCTCAGCAACTGCCCTCAGCTTTAATACTGGCCTGCAGAGTCACCACAAACACATTTCCACTGCAGCTCGTGTTTAGCCCTGAACTGGCTGAAACTGTGTGACCCCTGCCTGAGCCGCAGGTGGCTGCCTGCCCCATCTAAGGCTGTGGTGGAGTTGGTGGGAGGGTGACTGGAGACTCCCAGTGACACGTTCCTGCCTTCTGAGCTGAGCAGAGTGCTCGGCCTGTGTTGGGAACGAGCTCTGGCACCAGCCTAGTGGCACCAGTGCAAGGTCAGCTGTGCTGAGAGAGGAGTTACTTGTTCGCTCTGCTAACGCAGCTGTGTGGCTTTGGGGAGCCAGGCTGGAGCTCTGGGTGGTCCCACTGCTTCCAGTGATGGCCACGAGCTGGGTGCTCTGCACCGCAGACACTGTCGCATGGGCAACAGTCTTACGGAGTCACTAGTCCTGACTGAAGCCAGACCTGAAGTCCTCTCAAACCAGAGTTCTATAGATCTCAAAGAGACTCAGATTTCACTAACAGTGTGAAGGAAAACCAGCAGTTATTTCTCACCTCAGTGTTTTTCGACTGGAACAGAGTGAGATGACTCCATTTCCAAGTAGTTATTTGATAGAGCAGCTTCCAAATGATGAAAACCAGATAACTTGAAAGACTAATTCCAATCCTGCATTCCAAAAGGAAATCTCAGACTAAATGGTTACAGAGCAGCCGTTAGCCTGGCATAAGTCAGAAGCAACAGGATTAACGTGTGGACCTTATGGTTACGTACTCCATCCCAGCCGTGGCATTCCTGCCTCTGCATGAGTTTGGCGGCTTCTTCCAAGCAATTTTAGCTGTTACTTCACAAAATACAGGACTGTAAGCCTTCACTTCCCAAAGTTAACACTGGGAAAAAAATTGCAGAAGTGTCAATGAATATTTGAATAGGTTCTCTTCTGAACCCCATATTTATTTAGATTTTCTAAATCTGTTTAAAAGAAAAATTCCCTTTAAAATGAAAAGGAAAAAAGGAAAAGAAAAAAAAAGACAAGTATCTTTTCTTTATTCTCCTAAAACTGAACTGATTGAAAGGGTATGGGCTGGCCCCTTCTAATGCCCCACCCCAACAATATCTTCAGGTGCAAATTTAACAGTTAAAAAAAGAGAAAAATATTAAAACAACTTTACTCAAAACCTGGTTTTGAGACTTGTAGATATTTTCTTCTCCAGACTTGCAGATTTTTTCTTTTTTTTGATGTCCATTATAAAGTATTTTGCCCAGATTTACTACAATGTAAAGAACAGATATATAAGCATTTCATCACAGTCCTAGATTTTATTGTTAATCGTTAATAATAAAATGGTGGGTACTTTAAAAAGTCAAATAAAAACAATATAAAAACATAGTCATTAAAGTATTATATACACACATAACAAACCAGCTTAATACAACTGTAGTCTTATCACAGTTTTCTGTTGAATCAGAGAGCATACTTCAGTACGTAGCAAATAGAGATTCTGATTTCAACTTCAAATAGTCACTTTATATTTACTGTAAAAATATTAAGTGAGATTTTTAAAAATCAATCCTCAACTCCAGATGTAATCCCCAATATGTTAACTGCACAGAACACACAACTTTTGGGAGCAACTGTAAACCACAGATTTCTGATGCAAATTCTCACCCAGCAGGATTAGACTGGTTTCCTAATCTCCAGGCTGCTTTTGAATATAGGTACCTTCCCTCCTCTCAGTCCTTCTTCATTTTTTCATTCCCATATGCAAGTACAGAGTTTCAATGCAATTTCTAAAACCTCCTGTCTTCAGCATGTCTAACACTGATATCAGATGCTCATTTGTATTGCTAAAGCAGCCTGAGTTGACAATCTTGTGAAAGATTTATTTGGTGAGAAGATGTAATGTGACAGCAGCATGTTCAGTTCAGAAGCTCATTCCCAGGACTTCCTATCGTGCTCTGTATGGTGCAAATACAGTAAGCATACGGACCTTTTCATACTAACAGCCCTGACATGAAAGCACTTCAGAATTAAACTGAACATATTGTGATCTAACTGTGGTTCATAAGAAAAAAAATAATTAAAATATAGGACTTGAGTGCAACTTCCTTTACATAACGTGCATTGACAATGCAAACCAGCCTTCTTCTTTTTGCTTTTCCACCTGCAAAAGAAGAAACCAGTTGAAATTCATACATCAGAAATTTCCCACAGACTTGCTGGTTAGTGCTGTCCTGTGTAGGATTGCTACATACCAGCTCACTGAAACACAGCAATTTCTGCCATCGGCACCACCTACTTTAGATACCTAGTTTAAAGCATATCTACCTTAAGTATTCCAAATTTTCCTTCTGGGCATGTATAACTTTGCTGTCAGGATAGGGAGTCTTGGACCCTAACTTTATTTCTCTTTATCACTCCTAATTGTGGTTATTTTGGACATCGGAAAAGATGGTCTTAATATTTCCTCATGGTTGCCCGCAAACCTATAAACAGACCTATGACTGGTTTACCAGACTGTACTACTCCCTGCAGTTCCCCATGAAAGTGTCTTGCTGTAGTCCATTCTCCTCCTTGCACATTGGGAATCAGAAGTCTAGACCAGGGATTTTCCTTTGCATTTGGATTTATTTATCCTTCAGCATCTGACTTGTGCAACAGGCTACGCAAGAGTTCGC
>JAVJGJ010000057.1:2544556-2569006 GCA_035590215.1 Microhierax caerulescens | reverse complement strand
CAACAGGCTATGCAAGAGTTCGCTTGCCTCCTATGTGACTCTACCAGTACATCATAATGATTAAATTCTCTGGAGCCATCAGTGAAAGGCTGCCAGAGGTTCCCAGCTCTAAAGCATGAAGATGCCACGGCAGAAAACATAGTTACAGGACTATTCACTGGCAAGTAACAGCTCTGTGGCAGCAAACAATTAGTGTCACTAGCACTCCGGTCTCCCCTTACCAACTGTCCGGAATCCGAACTGTCATAAATCAATTACTATTAGCCTTGGTAATAGTTTAAGTAAAATTTAATTAATTTAAGTAAAATTTAATTAAGTACAATTTAAGGCAGGACAAAGCTCTCTTGCTTTCTTTACCTGTCTTGCTTTTTCCTTATATGACACCACAATCAAACTTTCTGGCTGAAGATTTTTCAGTCTTACCTTTGGCCTTTGGCTAACAGAAGTTAATTTCACGCTTTCTGACGTGGCACTTAGAGGTGAACAAGGTTTGCTGGAGTCTCCTACAGACCTGTAGACATTCAAAATGAGATTGAAAAAGTGAGAAATGGAAGCAACTACTAGAATCACGCCTCAGATCCTGACTTAGGACCCCTCATCAATAGTCCTCAACAATTCATGTCATCTGTCTTAAGTCACATTGCAGGTATTTTAAATACAGACAATGGAAGTTGTGAAAAAGCTGTTGGACCTTCGTCCCACTTCCACAGAGTTGAGTGTGGTGAAGTCAGGGAAAGTCCGTGAAGCCAAAGATAAAGATGGCAATTTTTCTATTGTGTTCAGGTTCTGCTGCATGGGTAATCAAGACACTAGAAAAATGAAACAGTAAAGGGTCAATTTTTACCTTCTTATACTGGTCATACTGGCAGGGGAAATGCTACTTTCTTTGGAGCTGTCCGTAGGGACTGTCACAGGCACAGACACTTCAATTGCCCTCCTTGTATTTTCTAGGCAATAAATAATAGCTTGATTCTGATGAGAACACAGCAACATTTTGTAACATTCATTTCATTTTCCCATTTTTTTGAGGGGCATCACCTAACTCCTCACAATTGCAGAATATTCACAATAGAATATACAGATCAGACACAAAACATCAGGCTAAACATCAACCCCATACCCACTCTCTGAAAATGACAGCAGATACTCAGCAACTGCGGACAATGTGGAGAGACACAGAATGATTCTTCTACAGACGGATAAACCTTCTGGGTTTTGGCAATAAGAGGCTTAGAGACTTCCACTTTCTCTACTTTGATCCTTTAAAATTTTACTTAACATGTTGAATTTATGTTAACACAGCTGTAGAAGTGTTAAAAATGTTATGATTCTGCTGTGAGTCACTGCATACGCACCTGTGTGCATATGCACACACACACACTGTGGTCTCTTCTTTCCCCCTCAAGTCCTTCCCTTTATATGCCCTCTGTGGTTTAAGTAGGGGGAAAGGGCAGGTGTTCTAGACAGAGCATGTGTACATGCTCACCTGCAGTTCTGCCTGTAATGACAGTGACTCCATGAAAAGATAAATCAGCCCTCACCTGCTGGAAAGTATTTTTGTTTCTAGTTACACATGGCAGCTAATCTGTGAATCCCGAATCAGCAAGAATATTCCCTTTACTAATTTACCTCTTTGGATGACTGGAAGCTCCAGTTATTTCTATTAGCACTGGCAGTAACTCAGCAAAGTAGTCTCATGGGAAGAGCACCAAAGACACCAAAAACTAAAATGTGGCTGAGAATTGGACAACCACTCTGCCATGGCATTTAGAAGCCTGGTTTAAACACTTAATCTTTTTATAAAAGATTCTCCAGCAGAGAGGACTGAGCCCAGTTCTGCCCACGGGTGACTATGTAGCAGAACTGTTCCGCAGCCAAGGACATAGCAAAGAACAGATTTACCATGAAGCACGGTATTTGCAGCTGACCAATTACTAAGAAACTAACCAGGAGAAGTTTAGCTGATGTATTCTTCGCTCTCTGAAGTAAGGAGTGTTTGTACCATATAGTCATTAACAGCAAGCGTACTGCTGACCGCAACCACTAATCCATCAGGTTAAGGACAGAGAACTCTCAAAAGTGGAACAACATTGTCTTAATAGTTCTTGTTTCTCCTGAAGCTGGGTACTTACCGGTATAATTTAGGGATGGGGGCATAACAGGAGTGACCATCGGAGGTACCATACCGGCAGCAGCTGATTTCTGCTGATCTATGAGCTGCAACAGTTTGTCACGTGCTTCTACACTCTGACGATTCAGCTCTGCTATTCTTTCCTCCAAGCTCTTCGATACCATCAGATGAGTCTACTTGGATAATTGGATAATTACTTCCAATTAAAAACTTACAATCTGCACACTCAAGGAAAGCATGCAGTATATTCCAAGTACTTCTATGCATTTTAATTTCCAAATTGAAAGTAAACATCATCATTCATGTAAGCACCTCCCATGAAAAATATGATTTTGTCCCTTTCACTTTCCTGTACTTAGGTCCTTAACTGACTAAACACAACAATATTTTAAACTGTCTTCCTACAAACCAGAAAAAAACGGCTATTGTCTGTATCATATACAGAAAAAAAAACCCAAACAAACAAGAAACCCCAACCATTCAGCAATTAACCATAATTAAGAAAAAACTTAATCAGAGGCACCCCTATTCAGGAGGGTTTGGGGAAGCATATTCAGATTTCTAGCAAAAATATCATAGAACTCATCTTTAAACAAGGTTTTCATCCCACTGTTACCTCTTCCCCTCCACCTCCAGGAACTGATTCCACAAAAACAACACCTAAAGTTTGCATTGCCTTGTACAACATTATGCAACATAGAACAATGTGGAAAGCAAAAATGCTCAGCCTACATTTAAATGAGGAAATTTAAAATCTTCAGGATCCTTAATTGAACAGTAATTCAGCCACTGTGACAGAACAAAAGTAAAGACAGTAGCAAGGGCAGGGATCAGGCATTTCTGTGATGTTAACTCCACTCACTGGGGTGCCACCAAAGAGCTATTTAGTTGCACATTAAAGGTTTTCTGTGTCAACTGAAGACTTCAAGTTCTCTCTTTCCCAAAGATTTAGGGATTTTCACCACACAGCGGGACTGACAAGACAGACCCAACTAGTAAACACACTACAATCAAGTTTTTGCAAGAGATGTACCTGCCCTAACTTTAATTACGTGGGCTTCTGGGTCACAGTAGCAGAAGAGACGTATGGCATGGATTTAAATACGTATTTGTACAAGCTTGAAAGAACCTCTTTGGCTGGTGCAGTGCTTTCACCTTTAATATTACCAAAGCTACAAGAGTGATCACATTGCAATCACACCTCTTTTTGCAGCATAACCTTATCCTAAACTTTTAAATGTGCTGCATGCTTTCCAACACTTGTAGGTCCAATATAAGAAACTAAGGTTGAGCTCTTTAGGGAATGACAAATACCACAAGCCTCCAAGCAAATTAATGAAAAAACTACTTGTTTTGCTACTCTTTTCCTCAAAACAACTGACAACAGGAAATAAACAGGCTTAAAGCATCAGTAAGCTATGGGAAAGCAGATCAGCAGAATGGGGAATCCAGCCTTCCTTTTCTGTTAAATTCTCACCTGTCTTTCTGAAGAGCCTGGACTATGATTTGCATTTTGTACTGGGTCTGGCTGATGCAGGTAGTCACTTGTGTCTTCAGAGCAGCCTCTGAATTTGCTCAGCTGAGCTTTAATTAGAGAGTTCTGCCGTGTGAGCTCAGCTATCTGTCCCAGCAGGTCACTGTTTTGAAATAACTCTTCAGCTGTACTGTCTTTTCTAGTGTCACCTGGGTAGGACAAATTGATTTTCTCGTGGGAACTCTCCAAGTCTTTGTCTGCAGGAAGAACTGGTTGCCTTTGAAAGATGAGACAGTTTTCCTCAGTCGTGCTCTGTGTTCTTAGGGAGGAAGGTGAGCTCCTTTCCTTGCATGGTTCTCTTTTGCTGTTGTCAGGAGACTGACAAATGGCTGTAAACACTACAAACAAGAAATAAAGGAGCAGTAAGGAAAGATACATGATCCTCATCAAGGAAACTAGAAGTGATTTTATTGCATCAGGCTAGTAATAATCAAGCAGGAACCTGAATTGTAAGATCCAGCCTGAATGGTGTTATGTTACTGATCAAAATCACTCTATGCCAGATCCTGCTGCAAGAGCTCACCAGGTTTAGTACTTCCTATTGCAAACAGTCTCACATTTACATGATTTAATTAAAGATTGAGAGAGAAGATCAAAAAGATCAAACACCGCTTCTTAGTTAGTCCTCCATTTTCCTAAATCCAGTTACCTTATGTAATATACTCTTAAGTTTGCACTTCAGCTCTGACATTCTATAAGTATAAATATCATCCAGTACGAATAATAAAACAAAATAATAAAATACTTTTGGCATAATAATAAACTAACTATTTGCTCACCACCTAAGAAAGGGGAAGCACTCTGGCCAACAAAAGTCACTAGGTATTTTTTGTGGTCATCATTCACAAACAGGTAATGTGCCATGTACAAGTGACCAGTTAGGTTACAGCACTATCAGCTGCTATGTGTTAAGTCCAAGTTGAATTTTGTGATCAAAACCAGATTTTCTATACTTTACATATCAAATAGCCCATTCTTTCCCAAGCTTCAGCTTTTGTCTCTTGAGCAGAGCATGGCATTTAAAAATTTACCCACAAATCTGTTTTATGAAACATTTTTCATAAAAGGAATATTCAAGAAGTTTAACATTTGTTGAGCCATTTAGCATCCTTAATGGCCTTTAAAGAGTAACAGTACATTTCTCACATAGCCAAATGGTAGCTAAATCTATGAATACAGTTTTATATTCTTGTTTCAAATGACAGCCAACATCTTGCAGTTCTCAATGGGACTGAAAACAGATGTTGCTCTTTGCAGAACACTACCTCTAGATCATTTCCTCCTGATTTATTGTGTGCTTCCTCACAGCACAGCAGCCCACCAAAAGGTTGAACTTGATACAAACTTCCAATTGCCCTGCCAACTCCTTAAAAATCAAAAAGACTTCTGAGTTATTTTTCTGACTTGGAAATGACTTACAAAGCAACACAGCTGAAAGCAGGGAAGAAAAGGAGAAGGGAAGGCACAAAACCCCACTACTGTGCCCTACGTCCTGTCAGAAACCATCATGCTAGTCATAGACGCAATTATCCGCCTCTCGACATCAGAGGGTTACAGGGACCTCGCACATTCAGTAAGATGTGTGTGGTTACAGTGACAGCTGCAGGAAGAAAAGTTGTAGGAAGAATTTTGAGAGTCACATAGGATCCTCCCTTCTGCTCACTCCATTAAGTTGAAATGAGAAATACCTTCCCTAATCACCCCTGATGAACTTTCTTCCTCCAAACAACCAGAATTGAGCTACTGACCTATAAAACCCGGCAAGCTTATGGATACTGACACAAGACTGAGTTAATCTGGTTATCTGTCACCTACAACTTCTTCAGCCACTTCCTGTGTTTTAAATGAAACTCAATGGAAACCTACTCCCAGCGTTTTAGAAAAACCTCTGCTAGGAAGATTGACTCAAAGCAAGAGTACACAGCCTACAGACATCCTGGCTTGGCTGCATCAGGGGCCGCAGAGGCATTTAATTTCCAGTCTTCAGTGGTCCCACCATTAAAAGTGATGGAGGCTGGATTCCACCATCAGCAGATGGAAATCTGAGATGATGTGCTGTATGTCACAGACAAAAAGCTACAGCAATCATACAGAAGTGACAATAAAACCAGTACAAAATAAAAATGTTGGTCTGGATTGCCAATGACAAGGCTACAGACAGTAGATGAAGAGCTGCAGGGGACAGGGAGTCTAAAGGAAATTAACACAGGAAGAAAAGAAATGGGTATTGGGTGCAGAAGTAGGATATAGTGCAAAGCACACATATTAAAAACTTTCCATAGAAAATACATCTCCAAATGTAGCATGAGATTGAAACAGTAACACACTACACAGGCTCTTGGAGTAACACACTGCTACAGCCAGAGAGATCTCACCATTCTGGAGGGAAGACAGTTCCTGCCTGCTCTTCTGCCGGGGGGGTGACAAAAGCACAGCTGGCTGGAAAACGTGAGCTGGCAAGTTTCTACCCACACCACCTGAGACACCTGGCCTTGGGGGAAACTTGAAAGAAAGTTCTTCCTGTGGAACTTTCAGCATATTTTCCTTGTTGCCTGCATCAGTCCCAGGCTCAGAATAGCTCAAATCACGTTTTTCTAAAGAAAGAGACAAAGCAAGGATAAAAGTTAAAAACCCAAAATAAATAAAAAGGAAAAACATTAGTTTTAGTGCAACAGCAATGTAGGGAAAAATCTTAATAAGAACTCTTACGTTCAGGTGTCTGAAAAGACAGACTAGAGCATGTTCCACACACACTCTGAACTTCCTTCTGATACCCAGGTACAGAACTCTCTCATTCGAGCATAATACAAGTTTTTACTGGCCTTAAGACCAAGAAGAGGTCTTACATGTAGCCTCACAATTTCAGGATACTAGCAAAAGATCTGTTTGTAGCTCACACACAAGACTTACAGGCACGTGACTTGTGAGTGTGGGAAAATTACTCTGTGGGAAATTAGAGAAAACTGGGACCTCATGGAAGTGTAGTATTACAGAAAGCTTTTTAGGGTAAAATACAGGTAATATTACCACTTTCAGGATGGTTGGCACGCAGGAAGTCTACCACGGCTCCCTAAGCAATACACCCTGCCATCTTAGTACATGCTGACAGGGGTAACGGAGGGTGGAGAAGAGTGGAGACATCGCAGCCAAGCTCTGTTGTACTCCCTACAGGAATGGGAATCTGATAATACCACACAGCTGATAAGCTGCAGAGCCGTTGTCAAATGAAGAATATATGAGATGTCCACTCCTGAGCCAACAACTGTGGCAAAAATTACTTTCCTCAGATGAACTTTGCTAAGTGTTTTATTGCTGAAAGAATTCCAGGGAGAATGGGACTTATTTGATATTTGAATATATATAAGTCCTGAAGTGGGGAATTGTTTAAATTCCCAAATTACCAAACTCTGATTTAGTGTTTAACTATACATTAAACAAATCTGTGCACAAAGTTTAGGTCAAACTGACTCTCTAAAGTTGTTAAAAGTTATGAATGAAGGGACTTCAAATCAAGGGAGTCAGCCTTGGGAAGGATGGGAAACAAAGAACGGATGGTGAAAACACTACTGTTATCCAAGGTATGCAGAAAGAAGCCTCCAAGGGAGGAAAGATCTGGCTGCAAGAGTAGACAAGCTGGAAGGTGTTGCAATCCACTGATATCAACTGAAAATTAGTTGAAAGTAGGACAAAGATAATTGTGGCAGTGGGAGATCAAGAACTCTGACTCAAACAGTCCCCCCAACAGTGGGCAAAGGAGCATGCATAGTTAGTGAAAAGCTTCAACAGTGCTATCTGAGGATGCGTACTAATATGCATTAGAAGTGAAAGAATTTTACATCAATCAGTAACAAAAACAGGTATAACTAGAGTCACTCAAGCTCCATCTAAATGTAAAGAAGTAGTATAAGAAGTAAACAAAAAGGGGGGAAAGTTAGGGAAGACTATCATAACTTCTGGGATCAGTTGATGGGCTGAACCTGTTTTCTCCCCATAGAGACACCTATTGGGTAAGAACTTTCTTCTACAACTAACTCACACCAGCTGTTACTAGGTGTATTGTTTTCAGCTTGTTTTGTGGTCAGTGTACTATCACCACCAATGTGTGAACCTTATCCTGTCACAAACTTGTATTTTGTATAACAAAAACCTTCAGCTGAAGTTCACTTTGTGTTAAGTCTCCACAGATCCGAGCAGCTGATACAAGAGATTCACTCCGTGACGCTGTCAGCGGGGGTCCCTGAATAGGTTGGTCGAATCACCCTCCAATAAATACAGTGGGCTGTCAAAATGTTGGGAGCGGACAGACTGGTTGGGCACAAGGGTCTCATCTTCCTTGGGAAACTGACAGGCTGATCAAATATAACGGGTTCGAGGAATCCCCCCTTTTCAACATGACTGTGAGGAACAGGTATTTAAGTGAGCTGCATTTGGTAATATTTTCCTGAGAAAAGCAGACCTAAACACTTGTCCTAATGCTCCTATATTATAAATTTGATGGCAACAGTGGTGGAGCAGAAAACAATCCAAAGCTTTTTCAAGCTCTCTGATGATCTTTTAATGACTTAAATAAAAGCAGACATTTCTTCAGTAAAAAAAGAAGTTATTTTTCTGTATTTAACTACAACTAGTTTGTGTCTATGTTACCATCTATTTTGAATGTATCAGGGAGGCACAAAATGAAAAACATGAAATGTGAGATCACAGTAATTTTAACATGCTTACATCCACTGCTCTGGCAGTGCCATCTTTGAATTCTCCCTTCACAATTTTGTTCAGGATATTTGTTTCCAAAAGAGAATTTAGTGGAAAATTAAGCAGAACTATCTGATCCCAAAATGCAAGACACAAAAAGCACCCTTCAAAGGCAAAAAGCCAGAAGAGGCTGTTCACATAAAATATTGTTTGCGGTTCACATTACTGAGATTCTGAGATTGAATTTAAAACCTGCCACCATTCAATGACCCTGGCAAGAAATGAGAAAGACCTTCCTGCTCTGCTTCACTGTGCAGAACTACATTTCCAAAGTATCCTCCTCACATGCCGTTTGTCACTAGTATCGCCCCCACTCCTCTCAGCCACTCTTCCCCTCTCCAGAGAGGTCTTATGTTAACTTATGCATGGTTTCTAAAACTAGCCATCTCAAATGTTTTACATCCAGTCAGGTGCCTTAAGGGTACAAGAGATTCTGAAAGAGGAGGAGGAAAAATGATTTTTGTAACTTCAGGAAGCTTTCCCCTCTGGAAGATGCATTTTTGTGAGAAGAGAGGCCAATAAGGAAAGAAGATTTGGAAATTCTAGTCCTGCAGAATTTTTTAATAGGAAGGTTTGGGGGTTTGTTGGTTTTCAGGGTGGTTTGGTTTTTTGGAGTTTTTTTTGAGGGGTGCTTTTCTAATTTGGCTTTAAATTTTGGGGTATGATTTTTTTGTTTGCTGTTACAAAGTCTGGGTACATCACAAAAAGGGGATCTGATATGTGGCTTCTTCCTGAGAACCCCACAGAAACAGTCAGTTTTTGAAAGCAAAAGTGTCCACAAACCCAACATTTAACTGAGGAATAAAAATAGCTTCAAGGAATCTTGGGATTCACAAAGAGTTTCTGACCTTGAGAGCAAAACTGATGCATTTAAACAACTGATTGGGAAAGAAAGTTGGGAGAAAAATCCCTGGTGAAAGAATGTCAAAAGTACAAGGTGAACCAGGTTTAGTTACTTTAGCCATCAATGCTACTGGCTTAAATTCGCCCACATCTCTGTTATATATCACTCAACAGGTCACACGCCTCTGATATAAAGCCACAAATACCAAGTAACAGACTTCTGCCCGGTTAGTTAATAGGCCTCAGCAGCTGCTGTTTCTGGTCAGCAGCGACCTCCAATGTCTTATGGAAGAACCAATCTGATGCTGTCAGGCTGCCTCAGTAACAGAAAGGCGAGGTCCTGATTCGGTTGGCTTTGTTTTGTTTTGGGATTTTTTAGGACACTCAGAATAAACCTGACTTTGTAAGCCATCTTAATGGGGGAAGGCTACACCTTTTTTTTTTTTTTTTTTTTTAAAAATAACATACTATGTCTCACTTAAAGCTCAGGCCCGAGACTTGGCTAAAAAGTTAATCTTGAAGTCCTGATCCAAACAAACAGAAGGATGCCAACAGGGATGGAATACAACCTAAAACGTTGTGAAAAAATAACAGCAAAGTGCTTGTGCTCACAGCAGAACCCATGGCATCTGAATTTCCAGCAGTGAGATTCACACTCATGCAAGAGGTATTTATTCAAGCAGATACCTGTTAAATACCAGATTTTCCACTATAGGGATAAACTACCCACAATTCCCATTTCATCTTTCACACATACATATACACACCTTGGCCATTCACTGGACCTTTGCTTGCAATTCCAAAATGGTTTGGACTTTGTTCTCTTCTAGGTTCTACCAAAGGGAGGCCTTTAAATGCTTGTGTGAGAGACGTCAGCTGTTCATCTGTTACCGTCATGTATTGCTGAAGCTTCTTCTAAAGGAGGAAGAGAGAGATACAGAGATTTGTATTTTAGTAACATGAATTAGAAAATTACATACTACAAGCAGCCTTGAGAAGAAATTTGGCCTCTTAATACCACTGCATGAATCTGTAGGATTCCAGTGAGGTATTAGTGTCTCCATGCTTCTCATTTATTTCCCCTCCTGACTTAAATACATTATTCGGTTTTCCTTTTCCTAGTTCATGACGCCACTTCCTTTCCATGCTTGCTTTATTGCTTCATTCCCAAATGTAACCATTGAACAAATCTACCTCCACTACAAACTGAAAAGAAGGAAATGTAGCATTACATCTAGCCTACTCTGTTGCTCCAGTAGTGTTAACAGTATAGAAGTGTGGAGGAAGATGCTTAAACTTTTAGATTATTTAATAAAGTAAAGCTCAGTTTCATGGAACTATCATTTTCTCAGGCTTTAAAGTTAAATGAAGATAAAATAATGGCTTTCAAAACATTCCTTTCCCACACCTCATACCTGCTATTATAATTCTCAGGCTCCTCATCCAATTTCATCATTTTCTTTCTGTTTGTCGTTAAAATCTCTTGAACGTGAGACAACGCATCTCAGTCGATATTTGCAACACAACTCTGTATGCTAACAAGTCATCCTGATGGATAAAGAGTAAGGGGGGCTCAGTACCTGCATAGTAACGTTTTCTTCCCTCACTAGAAGTATTTCTGCAGTCAGAGCATCAATTAGCTCTCTGTGTTCGTTCAGCATCTCCTCATGCTGCTCCCTCACCACCTCTTTCTCACGCAGCTGCATTTCACTCTAAAGAGGGAGAAAAAGTTAAAAACCTACTATAAATCAATACAGATTCATACTTGGAAACAGGAACGGCTCAATATGACATCATACTGTAACAGCTCTTCCCACTATTGCTAAATTTACTTGGTTACTTTCATAACAAAATTCGGTTTTCAGGGCTTGAGAACTGTCAGACAGATGACTATTCCTTCTTTGTTAATCCACAACACTGTAGGGAATCTTATACATCCTTGTTCTTCTGCCTTTACAACCTTGACAGGCTGTAACAAGCAGCACTGTCTCTCTACACGGATACAATTTTTTTTAAGTCACTGAATCTTCATGCAGTAATCAAGTAACTCTAGGTGTGCTGATGCCTGTCAGTATCTTGTGCTACTTGTGCCTATTCTTTAGTTTCTTTAATTCATTAATGAAGACAAATTTGACTAAATAAAGGAGTAAGTACTTGCTTTCTAATGTCTTCCCTCAGAGAGAGAAAAAGGTCTAGAGGGCGTTTTGGTTTTGCTTTTTTTTTAGAGAAGACAAAAAGGTTTATTTGTTAAGTAATCCACTTGAGCATGAGACAAAAGATCTTACTGTAAAGAACTTCTTGTCCTCTAAAGATATTCTCAATCTATTATTTTAAGGTAGACTGCTGCAATAGCCAGGCTTCCTGTACAGAAGAATCCCTTCCACCTCCAGTAGGTAAACGGAATACACAACTGCCACTTTTTGGACCACCGTACTAAAAGGGTGGAGACTACAGTCACATGAACATGTCAGAATTAGCAGATGGAGCCCTTCCCCAGATGGTTGCCTCCATTTACTCAAAGCAATCCCTGAATAAAAGAAATATGTCCCACCTCCAAAACATGAGAGATCTTGAAAATCAGCTGGGGTACTCTTCTCTGCTGCCAGACAGAACGAGAGCACGAGCTGCCCATAACGTGCTGTAGATTAGTTTGTGCTGGCATTGGGACCAGAGGTGAAAAACCACCAAGGAAGAAATATTAAGACAAAACAGCTCTGCAGCCACATAAAGTGAATGAATAAATAAATATTTTTGAGAATAAATCACGGATACTGTCACCAGACACAAAGACAGGCAGATAGACCTCCTTTAGGCATATCAGAGACAAGGCATCGATTTTCTGGTTCTCTTCCAGCTAGAGCGAGAACAGCTTTTCTGTATCGATCCAAGTGAAACAAGCTGACACAGAAAATGGAAAAAAAACCAAAAACCCCATAGACAGTCCTATCCTTTCTGAAACCTAAGACAGCACAAAATAAGGGCTTAACCCTGGTAGCGGTGATGAAGCCTACTGATGCCTTAGATCACCTGGATGAGCTATTCTATCTACTCACCCTACACAGCATTAACCTAGCCTTGCAGGAAAGGCTTCTAAGCAACTAAACGTCTTACATTAACGCATGGGGAGAGCATCAGGGTAAAACAGCTCTATATATCCATTCCTACCATCAGCTAGGGTTTGGGTCTGGTATACCCTGAAACAAGTACTTTCATTCCAGCCCACTGCTGGAATAATCACATAATAATCACGTAAGCTTTAACGCTGCATCAGAAAACGCCAAAGCACAGATAAAGAATACAGTAGCACAGATTAATGTAGTATGTGTCTACTCTAACTCTTCATCCTGTGAGTTTAGGAAAAAAAAACAGCATTCTTAGAAGAACAGAGGAGGGAACAATTAATTATCACATTTGGCATATGATATCAAAATTCATTTAGAAACTAGGTCAGGTTTATCTACTTCCCTTTAAGAATTTCATATAGTTTAGCAAACATTTCAGAAGTTTCTTTTTCCCCTTTCCTCTATTATATTCTTCTTGCAGATGTTGATTTTTTTAATCACCTAAGAAAATACTTTCATGCAAGATTCAGTAATTCAAGTTTCTCTTCCTACTTTTTATATATACTTTTGAGAATAAATTAAGCAACATCCTTTATCACAATTCTTCTGCATTCAGCTTTTCTGCAGCAAAGCTGGAAAATATATTTTGCTCCCCAGAAGAGGAAGGGAATCTTTCCAGAAGCTTCAAAACCTCTTGAAGATCCATTGTTTAGCTGAAAACAGAGGCTTTTTAAATATCCGCTGCAAAGTCATTGTCTTGAAATGCATTGACAGCTATAATTCAGTCATTGGAACTTTGCTTAGTCTCCTGGCTAGGCAAGACTGCAGCACACAGGACAGAAGTACACACAAGCACTCAGTTTATTCCTAGCATCACGGGGACCAGATTTTAGGAAATACTCAGGCAAGCTGTGCTTCCTACCAGCGCATTCTCAAATTCTAATTGTAATTAAAGCTCCATGAAAAGCGGGAAAGTCACTGAAAATTATGAATGCACACTGTCTGTCTTGAGCAACTCTGAATATAATTAACCACATTAACCACACTTTGTAGCTTGAGTGACTTCTGCACACTTCTACTTAAGAATTTAGGTAGTAAATTTACGAAAGTTGCAGCCAATTCTGCAAGCAACAATCAACTCCTGGAAGGAGGGAATGGTAACACATCTATTAAAGTGGAAACAATATCACAGAGGTACTCAGTAAAAACTGAGACTACAAAATACATCTTTCAAAAGAAGTAGTCTCATTAAACACCCAGAGTCCTTGGCTTTTTGTCTTAACAGGAGAAAAGCCTTTAAGATACATCAGATGTTACTTTCTCTTTACAGACAAAGGGAAAATAGATAGCATCACCTTTGGGAGGCAAAGGAAGAAAACCAATTTGTACATGAGGCTGTGGTTAATACCCTGCTACAACTCTAAACATATTTAAATAACAAATTTTACATTATTTCTATTGGTATTTTTTGCTAATAGCCACTGAGAGACCTTCACGGCAGTCAGCTCCTCCCTTTCCACTAGGCATACTTGTTGCTAACAAATTAAAAGTTTTAACTCCTAATTGCACGCAATCCAAATAAAAGGCAGTGATCATCAGACTTCACAGTAAACTGATTGGGAGCCAGGAAAGACCAAAGTTCACAACTGTAAAGTAATTTTATATCCTTTTTCATTCATTCTACAGAAACAAATCAGAGTCTTCTCACCTCTTTGAGGTAGCGCATCATCCGACAGAGAGCATTCACCAGTGACAAGGTAAACCCAGCAAGGCCTTCACTTCTCTCAGTTTTTTGAACCTCTCGACCTGTACATCGCTCATATTCCTCCAATTCATGCTCCACTTCATGTATCATGCGGTTGAGAACATCTAGGCTGGATCTGCTGTCCCTCTGAAGGTCAGCAGGGATTGAAATAGCTGGAGAATCATCCCTCCATCTTGCAGAGTTCTGTGCAGCTTGTTTTCTTTTCACTGAGGGGGAAAGCGTCACTGGAATTTCAACTTGTACAGAGAGCTTTGTAGTACCAATGAAATTACATTGTTTATTGAAGTAAATCAAAGGAAAGGCCCCCTGTTGCCCTGAGCTGAAATGGACCATCAAAGAACACCCTCAGTTATGCCAATTATTTTCAAATCATCAAAAAATGCATTTTCTGCCACCACATTAGTACCTCCCAAGTATGACTGTGTGGTCCTTTATCTTAGATACCTGTTTATGCATTCCTCCTTCTCAGTTAAAAGCATGGAAACAGTTTGCCAGTGAAAAAATTGAGCTGCTTCTGGGTGTCATATCTAGTAAGCAACTCTTTTACAAACTGTAACATGAAAATGTTGTATCTGATGTCAGTCTGCCCATACAAATGTGTGTAGAATATGGGGACTGAAATGCACGATTATTCTGTGCTGCACAGAATAGAGAGCCATATCAGAAACAGAAAAGCCCTGCACAGGAGAGAACTCCACAGCTAGCAAGGTAACAGGTAGCATCAAAGGGCCATATTTATGGTTCCCAGATTTCTGTGGACTTCACTTTGCCAAGAAATGTGCAGAATACAGGGGAATACACTACACAAGGGGCTGTGGAATGTCCATCCTTCGAGATGCTCAAAACTCAAGACACACACCCCCCCCAAATCAAACTTCAGTCAGCCCTGCAATGATTTCCAAAGACCCCTTTCAACCTGTACTTGCTTATGATATTAAGGACCTTGGTCAAAGTGAGGTATGTTATTTGTAAAAGTACTAAACTTTTTGCTGCAATTTGCTTTTGTTTCTTTAAATTCGGGTTCAGCACTTGTCTCACAGTGTAAGTGGAGTCTACAGTCTCTTCTTTGCCTTCATTCTGAAGTCTTGAATGGATTCTTTTGACGACATTCATAGCATTGAGGGCTGATGTAAACACAAAACAAAACAAAAAATACACACATTAAATATTTCAGGTACATTCTTAACTGTAATATAATTTTTTTAGAAGAGCTGGCTTTTTAGTCTGGAAATGAATCTGAGCCAAATTAGCATATATATGTGTCTGTTTCTCACCCCCACCCAGAAAAGAAATTCCAGACAGGATCCTGTGAAAGCCTAACAACATTGGAGAGGCTGTGATTTGGCAAATCCAACCTGACTGATCCAATGATGGAGAAACAGTTGTTGGAGTCAAAGGCACATTTGATTCCTGCGATAAGGTAGTTTTCCTCCTATCATTTTCAGCCCACAAATGAGAATTCTCCAAGGAATTTTCTTCTCTCAACAACCGAAGTAGCCTACGTTCAAAACAAGCATAACAGTGAATTATAATAGGAGAATAGCATGATTCTAGATTTCTACAGTCTAGAAAGAGCTTTTCAAAATATCTGTAACTGCTCAGGTGAGCTCCCTACTCACATTCATTCTGAGACTGAATGTTACAACAAAGGCTTTACCTAGAATCCTGAGGTCAGGAAAAGAGAACAAAGGGAAACAGAAAAAGTAACTTAACTATGCCCATGCAGCACCTTTTTAACTCAACCTATTTCCAGCGTTAAGGAGATGGAAGCCTGAATGGATAGATTTGAACTGACCTGCCACAACTGATGCTGGATTTGAAATTCAGAGAGTCACAGTGTCCATCTTCTGACTGATAGATTGATAATGCTTCCTCTTCTGCTTCCTTAAGAGCCTTTTCAGGAGACAAAGAAAACAAAAGGGACTTCACAGAAATTTCAATTTATTTTTTAGGCAGAAGTTAAGAGTTCCAAATTTCTGGAATTGTTTCAAGAAAATACAAAAACATTTGTTTCAGTCTCCACTTCAAAACAAAATTAAAAAAACAAAACAGACAAAACCACATCCCTCTGTGGGAAGTTTTAGGGAACATTAGTACCTAAGAAATACTGATACTGACAATCTGAACATAACACAGCAAGTGATTGATTAAATATCCAATATTTTATGTGAATTATTTTTATTAAGACCACACACACTGTAGGATAAAAAAAAAGCTTTACCAAAAGGCTGTACCAAAACAAATACAGAGATATAGCAGACAGAAGATGGAAAAAGCAACCTAAATTATAGCACTTCTAAAATTTCAGCCATTTGATATCACAAGCTAAACAACCTTGTAATGAGATACACAAAATGACATTTATATTCTTTGTGTAAAATGCAACCAGAACAAAATACAATCCTACATACCACATTCACAGAAAAACTTAATCAAATTTGGAATTAGGGTTCCTCAAACTACCAGGTTTCTGTGCTTCTGGGTAGGCTTCCATCAGATAGCCTTTAACTATGATTTTTGTAGGCACATAAGGAAAAGAAAATCTCACAGAAGCTCAGCAGACAACTATCAGTATGCTTTTCTTTTAAAAACGTAAGCCTATTCTGCAGCATGCAACCAGTGATACAGCTTAGAAAAAATGCTATACTTAACTCTTCATCTTAAAAAAAAAAATCACACCAAACTATGTGACAGAAGTACTGCAACTCAAACTGCAGATATTTGCACAATACAGTAGGAAAGAGGATTAGAGAAACATGAGAATATGACACCATCATTTTCACTCCCACAGCCCTTTTGGTCTTCAGTGAGCTGTTTCCTGGGAGTGTCATATGCCTGTTCTTAAACCACAGGGAGCATTCCTGATGCATTCTGTTTTCTTTTCATGACCTGAGTTGTAAAGGCTCTAAATGAAACTTTAAACAAATTAAAACAATTAAAATAACTTTTTAAACAAATCTAACTAATTGTAAAGTAATTTGAAGTATTAAAAGTTAAATCTGTAGGACTCATCAAGGCTGTGGGGTTAACTGGGTTACATTTACATGTGCATTAGCAGAAAAAAAATTGAGCCAAACTGCCTATGTCCCCATATATGCAGCCAAAATTAGAAAATCAGAGGCATATTTCAATATGTAGCAATTAGTTAAGTGACACAAAAGTTGGTTTTTTAGCCTGTAGTTACTTTGTTCTCTTGCTGATAATTCCAGCATTTAAAAGGGAGAGCATGCCAATATGAGAGCACTTCTATGAGACATATTATGTTTGTTTCTCATATTCGAAGGTTAAAAGAATAAAAAAATCAAGATTCCCAGGGCCTCACTAAACAAACTCACCTCCATTTAACATATATAGAAAATGGTGTTATCAACATGGTTGATACAATACACAAAAGACAGGTGCAGGTCTGCTTGGAAACTCTACCTTTGAATATTCTTATTTTTGGCAAACAAAAAGGCCACAGGACATACATGGAACAGAACATACATTACCTGGGAATCCATGACAGATTCACTAAGGATGGAAAGTTGAGTGGGAGGATCACATGTTTGTACAATGGGTCTTTGGGATGATTCTAGGTCACAGTTAGGAGCCATTGTTACATTAGGGAAACCTGGAGGAATTAGACAAAAGGGAAGAACACAGAGGACACTATCTGTGTGTCACAGGACCAACAAGCAAGTTCTCGTACTTTGCACAAAAACGGTCACGGGGACATACATTGCTTTAAATAACTGGCAAAGGTTTACCATGGAGTTATCTTAATACACTCGGCTGTGTATCAGGCTTTTGACCTTCTCACGTGTGTAAATACCCATGTGCAGAAGCAACATGTAGACGAAACAGTCATTATAGGCAAAAGAGAATGGCAGCCTACAGGAAAAAGAACTCAAGTTTAAGATTTCACGTGCAAACAGCTAGTCCTGCCTTCCAGCAGTGTAAAGATCCAAAAGCCAGAAGAGAAGGAAAAGCCTTGTTCATGAACTGCTGATAAATCTTCAACAATATCCAAGAGCAAGCAGTAAATCCATGTAGCAATAAGAATCAGAACTACTACAGTGGCTCAAACTCATTATGGGCCAGTAGCTTGGCTGTGGAAATGGCAAGTGTGAGGTGTTTCCCAGTGAGCAATCCGAAATTCCACAATGGACTGATACAGTAGAATAACTGGCCATGGGTTGCTCTCCCCTACCATGGGAGGTGGTGTCCTCATCTGCATTTCACCCAACATGAACAGGCTCAATCATACTACTTTAAATGATGAGATGAAATCAGTTAAAAACAGTATTTTGCAAAGCAAGACTGTTTATGAAAAACAAGGAGATAATCTTAAATTTACTACCACACATAAATCAGATGGTCTACCTGTTCGCGTGCGAGGAGCATCCCCAAAGTCTTTTGCCACAGCCAGAACCTGATCAGATTGTTCCAATACATCTTGCAAACGGTACTGATCAGACAGAATCTGAAAGTATAGCATAAAAGGAAATATTTCACACTATGCAGACCAGTTTTTCCTGTTTTTTTGGTATTGTCCTAAACAGTCTGCAAGAGAACACTCAGCCAGACACTGTTTGCAAAGTTGGTACTGCGCAATTAGAACCTAATCAAGACAGATGAGAAAACCGTGCCTCAGAGTGACTAGAATTCACCTTTTTTTTTCTGAAAAATTAAACAGTTATTACTTCCAGGGCTCCCATCAGCACTGACTCTTTCTCTTTAGAGCCAATACTCTCACTCCCTTCTCCTCCCACCCTGACACAAACAAGAAGCTGGTTGCTTATGACACTTATCAAAATGAAGACATATAGCTAGCAATTAAAAAAAATATAAGTATCAATATGTATCCTCAAATCATTTGATATCAATGCTGTTGCGTTGAAGAACACATCTACACCTGATAGACACCCCAAAACTGCACTACTTTATTAGATCCAAACCAATTCAGGAAGACTTGTTCCATTTAGCTCGACTATTGAAAATCCTGCCTAAAAATTAAGCCACCTACCACCATAAAATTTTCAACAGATATAACCACAGATGACAACATCTGGCATCAGAAGACATTTTGGGAATCTCCACACATTTCTCACAAAGCCCAGCTGTTGTATTCAAGGTCTCTCTCCCTGCGTATTTGAAGTCCATCGCTGGTACCCCACCAGTTCTCTCCTAAGGAGGAAGGTCTTGGAGTGCAAAGCCAGAGGCATTCAGCTACTATGAGCCAAATGGAGCCCACCAGGGACATGGCTTTGTGGGGAAAAAAGCAATTCAAAAACTACTCCTCACTCATGGCTTCATTCATATAGCTGGAAATGGCACACTAGTAAAATTATATCCCACAACCTGGGAAAAAGGTAGTTACTCTTAAATATCTGAGAGGTGACCAGATATGTAAGTGACCTCCACTTCATTGTGGTTAATCAAATTTAGCTGGAGAGACTGCAAGTGCTTTAGAAAATCCCACAGAAAAGACAGGATCACGTATGCCTTCCTAGAGAATTGAGTGACAATTTTTGCTCCCCAAGGAATCCTAAGAGGAACTGGTTTGTAACAGTTTCAGAGCAATATATGCTCTTATCTCCACAGAATTTCTTTCTGTGTCCATTAATAAGTCTGCTGGTTTATATTCAGCCTAATTCCAAAAGAATCTAGGCAGTGGAATGTTACCTGTTTCCCCCTCACCTGCTATTTTACTATGTTTTGTTATGTCAAGAAGCTTCCATGCCTTTCTAGTCTTTTGATCCTGAATTATACTGCAGGATATTACACTTCTCCTCATAACCCATTTAGCAAATCAATGAATATTCATCTTTCAATCATCTCATGTATCTACTTTTCCAAATCACTATTCAGTTTTCACACTTGACACTGACTAAATGTAATCCTTCCATTTAGCCATCTGACATCAAAACAACGCATGTGTTCAGACAAAGTTATGCCAGATCTGCAGAAAAAAGAAAAAAAGTTCACCTGTCCCAAAAGATCACTCCTTTCCCTAAGGCAATTAAAACTAAGGATTAAACATCAGACAAAAATTATCCTAATTTGTTTTCACCTTCCCTGCTAGATTTCTTTCAGCATCAGCAGGTTCCTAAGATTCACCGTCCAGCTGAACACATGATAAACATTTTTAGCGCATTGTTCCCAAGGTAGATTAGCCCACATTTGCTTGTGATCAGCAGAAAACAAAGTGATATCAGCTTCTAACCTCTCTAGGCCCATTTACATGCCCTCCACAAATTCACTAAGTGCTGTACTTTGTCCCAGTTCAGTATCACCTATGAATGTCATTAAAATTCATTTTCCCTCCTGTTTCAGATTGTTATTAAAGATAATTAAACTGGACTAACCCTAAAATCTCGCCACTGTGATAATATATTCACTACCTACCCTTCAGAGCAATACACTAACATTACTTTAAAATAAGTTGTTACAGGACCAATCAGTGTGGTACTTACATAGTGTGGCATCCACAGTTACATAGGTGAACTCATACTATTTTTTCATTCAGATTTTTAAGCAGAAAAATGCCCAAAATATAAAATGGACAAGCAAAATTTTAATAACTCTTACTCTTTTACCCTTCGACTTACAACTACAAGAAAAAATACACTAATAGCAGCATCTTCCTAGTTTTTGTCTCTGAGTCTTTTGCAGTTGAGTTGGATTCAAGGGGCTTAGGAAGCTATGCTCACAGCAATAAAGGAAAAAAGATCACCAGCATAAGAGACAAGGTGACAATCCACAGTGGATGTGCTCTACTGGGAGACACAGACTAAAGAGTCCCCCTAGCCATTCTGAACAACAGGACCTAGCAATTACCAAGATTTAAGCCCCGGTCAGGCAAAAGCAGTAACTCTCCTCCATCGATTTTATTTTTCTGTACACACAAGAAGATGCCAATGTTCCAAACAGCAATGGCCAGCTAGGTTTCATCTTGTGTGGCATCATCTCCTTTAGTCTTCCTATCAGGAAGCATTTTTCCTCTGATTCAGTAGACACAGAGTATGTCAAACAGAATCATCTTTTAAACATGAAGGGAAAAGCCACTCAGGAGGATTTGAAATTTGCACGTTGTCATTACAAATGGCATCAAATACAGAAGACTATTTCCTAACCAAGAGTTTCACAACTGCAAAATACCAAAGTGATGTAATCGGTAACCTAGCCAAATCCTATAGCAGGTAGTCTAATCTACCTTTGTGATATGTTATTTATTTCTGCATGGAAGTCTCACTGAAACTAGCCTGCTACTATGAATTAGAGAAATATGTATACAAAGTCCACAGCTTTTTTAAATATTCCACTTTTCCTGCACTTGGCAGAAAAGTATGAAAGTAACAAAGGTCAAAAATCAAAAAGCTTGATTAGCACAATATCCTTAACACAAAAATTCTACCATGATTGCAGAGTAACAGGTGTCAAACAGGAATCTAGGTGACCTTCAGTTCTAAGTACTTTTATTTTTTTCTGTCTATTCTTGAATGTTCTCAGAGATCAGAAAAAGACTCCTGAAAATTTACAAAAGACAAAATCAAGAAAAAGTTGGTGATAGTTAATATACTACACATTTACAGGACTACCAGATCACATTTATTTTAACTGCTAGGTGAACACTTTTCACCATCATTCTTACTCTTTACCAGCAAGAACAATTCTCATTTTGTCCAAGTGCTGCTGAGGTCTGAAAGCTAATGACTATGTTTTGAGATTAGTTTTCATAACATATGGCAAGGACTCACCTGCCAAGTGAAAGAGAAGGACGTTTACCACTGAAATCCCTGTTCAAACAGTGACAGCTACTGTCTCTATTAGCTAAACTTAAGTTTGCTGCTACAGTTCAATATTCAAAAGCAAACTAAACAATATATTTTCAGAGTGCTTTAAAATACCTAGAGAACAAGCTTATCTGCTAGCAGCCATAGCTCCTCAACCTTTGTCGTGTCAATTTTCCTTCCAGACAAGCTCTTCCTTACCAGCTTCTTGCCTCACCCTTTCAGCCCTTAAGACTGCATTTTCTGTTTAAACAAGCAATGGCAGATAAGGATGTCCCTCCCAGAAAGAGAAATGTTCACATTTCCATCAAAGAAAAACACTAGTCAGAAGGAGGAAAAAGCAAGATAGCAGTAAGAACACAAAGAATACACATACTTTTCTAAACACACAGTTTAACTCTGCAAACAGTTCCTGTTCAGACACAAACAGGCTCTCTGAATTATAGAGGGCATAGCCAAGCAACAAGGATGAAATATGCAACTGTAGATCAGTTAGTATGTTAGACAGTCTATTCCAATCATTGCATGCACACAGCACACAGAGGTGGAAGAGTGTAAGCCCATACAAATCAAGTCATCCAACAAATGGAGCAAATGCTGACCTATGTGCAACAGCAGTTTTCCACTACTGCTGCAAATCCTCTGCAGCAGGCTGAAAGTGCGGATTTAGCTCTCACCTCACGCATCAGAGTCAATTTCCTTTTCTCCAAGGAATCAGCAGCCAGTTGTTTTTGCTTCTTCCATTTTCTCTTCAGGGCTTTCTCTTGAAGTTCCAGATGTGCTAGTGCTTTGTTTTTTGATTTGTGTATTTCATGGCGACGCAGCTACATAAACATAAAATGAAACCCATTTCAAAATCAAGGGACACTCTAAAGCAAAATCTGCAGGGCAATGCTAACAAGCTCTTCTTGATTTTATCATTCATGTGCTGAATACTACTTATGTTAACTTCATGGCAGTACCAATGACAGCCTCACAAACATCCAGAAGTGTAAAATGCCAGTCAGTACCAGCCAAATTTAAAGTGGCTCCAAAAGTGAATGAAGCAACGATTTCCACCTGCCCTAGACCACTGACTCAGAAAAAGTTTTCTCAGCTGTAAAGGGAAGAAAAAAATGAACACTACCACCTTATAACATGCATAAAAAGAAATAATGCATTTTCCTGATTTAACAGTCACCAGAGATATTCTCTCTCTTCATGTAACAATATATATATACATATGTATTTTTTCAATTTCAATATAAATTAAATTAAATGTGTGAGGTGCTTGCTAAAGTGTCTGGAAGCTATCAAGCCAACCACTTATAGAGTCAAGCCTATCTCTGCTATTGTGCACAACTGTCCTGACTAACGTGTCAAAATTTATAAACAATAGCTTATACTGCCTATCCCAATAATCAGTACTAACAAAGAAAATGAAATGTAGTTCACACATGTTGTGATGAACAGGTCACCCAGTATAAAGAAATTATGTTAAATCATTTAGATGAAAATTGAGTATCCTCTGAATTAGAAAGATTCCTCAAATGAAGCACGCCTTCCAGTCATTCCAGCAGAGATAAGACTTAGCTCCAACTAATCCACTGAGGGTTTATGTATTTATGGTTTTATGCTTTTACGGTGGTATACAGTTAATAAAATCTATGGCTACTGCTTCCCAATGGAAACAGAAAACTGAAAAACAACAACTGCCAGAGCTGGGGATGCATGACACTAATTTTTTCAGAAGCTTAAAAACGGGAGACTAAACTCGCAGACAGTACCCTGTAAGTATGGCAAACACGTCTAACAACCAGCTACGTCTCCTTGCCACAGAGAAGGAGCAGTGATGGCTGTTATACTTACAATATCCTCAGGAGTTGCCCGGTGGACGGTCAAATCGTGGACGGTGCTCTGCAAACAGGAACCAGAGAACACATCAAACCCCAGAACTGAGGAAAAAACTGGAATTTTTTTTTCACGTTTCATTTAAAAAAAAAAAACCAAGAAAAAACCAACAACCTTTAAATTACAATATAAACCGGCAAGGGTGCATTTTTATGGCACTGTAAAGCATTCCACCCCAGTGAGGCAGGCAGCAGCGGAAAGGACGCCGTTATCAAGGAGCTCTGAGGCGCGGGCAGCCAGGCGGGAGGCCTAACCCCGCGGGCCCAAGGAAGCGAGCGGGGCTACGTCCCCTCCGCGCACACCCGCCTCTCCTCACGGTATCCCGCCCACGGCCACACACAAACCGGGTCCCTCCGCTGCGAGCCCCTACGGAGGTCTGTGCCTGCTCAAGGCTGCCCGGCCCTTCCCCAGCCGCTAAAAGGCCGCAGCGCGCCCTGCGCCCCCCCCCAGCAGAGCCAACCGGCCGCCGGGCCCGCCTGGCTGCCCGCAAGCCGGAGGAGGAGCGGGACGAGGTGGCGGGGCCGCAGCAGGCCCGAGGCCCGGGCTCGGCACCCGTTGAAGGGAAGCACTCACGTCCCAGTCCCGCTTCGCCGCCGGCTTCCTCGGGGCCTTCCTGCCGGGGCCGCGGGGCCGCGGACCGCGCAGCACCGACATCGCGGCGAGGGGGCGGGCACGGCGCGGACGGGGCTGCAGAGGGC
>JAVJGJ010000057.1:2514420-2538819 GCA_035590215.1 Microhierax caerulescens | reverse complement strand
CCCCGCCGGCCGGCCGGCGGAGGATCCTTGCCGGGGGAAAATTGCTCTGTGCCCCCCGGGTTAGGGGCGGGGGTGTCCGGGGCTGCCTCCCCGCCTCCCGTGCGTATCGCGGAGCCAGTTATTTAAATTGCAAATAAAGTGGCTCGGCGCCCGCCCTACCGGGGAGAAACAGCCCAGCTATCGCACTGGCCAGACGGCCGGGGGCTGCCCCGCGGGGCCGGCAGCGACGAGCCCATGGCCGGGGAGGCGGCCCCGGTGCCCGGGGCTCTGCTCTGCGCCCTGCTGTGGGCGGCAGCGGCGGCGGGGGGCAGCCCCGCGCCCGGCGCCTTCGGCCGCGTCTACCGGGGCACCGTGAACATCAGCACGGAGCGGGTCTACGCCTTCGCCTACAGCAGCGAACCCGGGCAGGTATGGGCATCCCCCGGAGCGCCGGCTCCCCCGCGGCGGGGAAATGCACCGTGCCCCCCTCGCTCTCCCTCCGCCGGTGCGGCCGGGGGTGGGGGGGTACCGGCGCCGCTGCGGCTGTGCGGGAGCGGGGCGGACTCTCCCTCCGCGTCCGCGGTCCTGCCCGCATCCTCCCGGCAGCCACGGTGCAAACTGCCCTCGGCCCCCCTCGGGGGCTTCAGCGGCACGGCCGGGGCAGCACCACGGGGCTGCGGGGCGAGAGGGTGGCGGCATCCCACGGGGTGGGCAGGCAGGTTGGTGCACCACCCGGACGGGGGATTGGTATCTAGCGCTTCTAGCAGCAAAATGGATTTAAAGTCTAGAAGGGAATTACGATGATAACAGTAGTACCTAAAAAAAAAAAAAAAAAAGTGTGTGTTGTGCACTTAAGAACCCTTCTAAAATACCATTTTTCATACTTGAGCAGTTCTGCAGGATCAGGGTGCTCTCTCCTGGGAGCCCGGGAGGTGAGACAGGGCTGTGCAGGTGAGGTGTGATTCGAGGAGACCACAGAGCTGTTTGATGGAGAAAAGAAACCTGTTATTTATGTATGCCACAGCTGTTGTGGGTTTCCCCCTCCCCCCTTTTTGATGTGTTTACTTCGAGTAGCTAAGTGGTACCTAGGAAACTGCCCCAGTTGTTTGGATTGGGCATTAATTGCTGGGTAATATCTTCTAATTTACCCAAAGATGGTGAACTGGGCAGTTGAACCTTCCTTCCTGTCCTCAGTTGCACAGGACAAGGAAAAAATGGAAAACATCGCTTTTTCTACACTATATTTCTAATGCTTCAATATGAAGAGCGTTGGTAGAGAGCATAAAAAAGGGGGTTGGGGAACAGGGGGAAGTGGTGTTACTCAATCTCTTGCTTTGCTTTACTCTGAAATTCCAAAAGATCCAGACCTTTGAAGAGTTGTCTTTCTATTATGTCTGTTACTATGTAATAAAACGCACCTGGTATTTATGGGGCAGGGGAGTTGTGTGTCCAGGCTATGATGCAACTGTGCCCAGCTTTACTTAACTGTTGAGTGTCACCAGCTGAACCCAGGAGGTCAAAAGCAGGCTTTGGAGGTGTAAGTTAGGCTTCCTCAGGTGTTACAGGGATTGGGTATTACAATGAGGGCCTGTTGTCTGGGGCCTGTGAGCAGAGACAGCATGAGTTCTGGCTACAGTTAAAATGGATCTAGTTCCTTCAATAACGTGCTCTTTGAAGCCACGTGTTTTGCCAGACACCTACAAACAAGTTTTCCCTCCTGAAGAACTAGGGTGATAGCAGGGAGGGAGTACATGGCTGCTTGGTGGTATTTGTAGGTATCTAAATGCATCTTCTGCTTCATGGGTACTTTCAGATGCTAGGTCATTCCCATGGCTGTGAAGAACCCAGTCCAGACAACCGCTGTGTTTAAGTGGAAACTTCAGTGGTTTAATTTCCATGTTCCTGTATGCTGGAATGTGAAATCTCTGCAGAGATACTGAGCTAGTCAAGAGCATATCTAAGAAGGGAAACCTCAGGTCTGAGGACAAAATTTTTTTAATGCAGATCTCTCCAAGCACTGTCATGAATGTGCTTAAAGAGGGCCTTCTGCTATGAAAAAACTTTGAAGAGAAAAACCACTTAAATAAAGATGGACTGTCCTAGGAGGCTCTGAGGACAGAGAAGGTACTAGAGAAGAGAAGGCTCCAGGGAGACCTTACTGTGGCCTTTCAATATATAAAGGGGGCTTATAAGAAAGATGAAGAGAGGCTTTTCACAGCTGTCTACAGTGACAGGACAAGGAGTAACAGTTTTAAACTGAAAGAGGGTAGATTTGGGTTGGACATAAGGAAGAAGTTTTTTTACTATGAGGATGGTGAGGCACTAGAACTTCCCAGAGAAGCTGTGGATGCCCTGTCCCTGGGAGTGTTCAAAGTCAGGACAGCCAAGGCTTTGAGCAACCTGATCTAGTGAAGATATTCCCCAGCCCATGGCAGGGTTTTTGGACTAGGTGATCTTTAAAGGTCCCTTCCACTGCAAACCATTCTGTGATTCTTCACTGAGAAGCCCTACAGATATTATTCCTGAGCTGAAGCAGCAGAAACCTGTAGGAAGCTGGCTAGCTTAACTGGGATAATTGGCTGCAGGTGTGTGCAGCCCCCTCCCCAGCTGCAGCCTTGCACTGATGAGAGGCAAACATGGCTGGGTCTCCTCTTGTTAGAGGTTGATCTGTTCTGGTGGTCGTGTATCAACCTGTCAATGAGGATTGCTCAAGCTTTAGAAGCTTAGTGGTGGAAATCTTGACTTTACTCTGCCACTGTGCTCTTGTGGGCAGGTTTTGGTTGTGCAAGAGTTGTGAGGATACTGTATGTTGTCCTCTGGGTAGTTGTTGGACCTTCTGAAGGAACGCAAGTCCTGCAAAAACTCAGTATACTAGTCCTTGCTTTTCACTGCATTCTTTAGCCTTGAACTCTTAGCGAGTGGACTGTCAGCCAGTTGCCAGTTACCTGCCACTTGCAAGCTCTCTGCTCTTCCTTGTCTTTTCAGTTTCCTCCCGTCTCAATGCTGATGGCAGGTCAGCCAGAAGCCTCTGATACCTTGAGGCAGATGCTATGTGGGTTATTAACCTTAGTTACAGGAAACTTAATTGAATAAAAAGAGCATTTTCCATGTGGAAGGGCTGCAGTGGGTGAGTTTAATTGCTTTCACTCTGAAGCAAAGCCAGGTCTGAAGTGGTCTGGCTCTGAAACAGGGATTTATTTTCCTGATGTTTTGAATTCTGCTGTTTGCCTCTCTCTGCTTCCCTCTCTTATGAGGGCAGGCCTACAAAGCAAGGGACAACTTGGAGTCAAGGACAAGGTGTGAGGGCTGGCTTGTACCCGTCAGTCCTCTGTAAACATTCTGGTTGCTCATGTGCTATGGCTACCTGGGCACATCTCAAAATGCAGCTGAATAGAGCAGTGCTTGAATGACGAATGAGAGAGGTAGGGAGCAAGACCATTACTCCCGTTTGGTGCTTTGGAGACTTTTCACTTTGTGAGTGTTGTGCTTGCCTCATCTCGGAGGATGTTCTTCATCCACATAATCTTCCTTACTCCTTGGGATACAGGTTTGTGTGCACGAGGGAAGGGGAAAAGCAAGGCCTATGAGATTATTCGTGAGCAGATGAATACAAGGTGAAGAAAGCAGAACTCGGGGCTCTGGAGCAGAGCTGCTTTGCTTTGACGAGCCAGGCAAGTGGCTTCCCTTCTGTGCAACTCCTGGATATGTAAAATGAAAATAAGGATACTTACATACTGATCGAGTCACATAGCTGAATCTCTTATGTGTATATACAATGCCAGGTCTCTCCTCTGTGTGTGTGAAGAACCTCCCCTCCATGTGCAGAACCACTTCACCTTGTCTCTTGAGGCAGGAGAGCTGTCAGGGTTTTTTGTAGTTGGCAACTAGGATTTAGGCCTTAACTCCTGAGGTGGAGCTGTAAAAGTAAAGCTGTGCTGAGGAGAAACACAGCCATCTCTGCTGCAAGGGTCTTGTAGAGTTGGCCTGTGGACAGAGGGATATGACAAACTCCTTCCTCATGGTGGAGTCTTCATTTGTTGTGGGGTAGTCTTAATGCTTTTCTAATTCTGTTTTCCTCCTAGCTGCACTTTGATTTTTTCCTCTCTGCACAGCTGTTTGTTTAATGTTTAACTGTGAGTGCAAAAATTACAATAATAAACCCAGCTGTTGCACCCGCCACTGTGCACCCATGCTCTAACAGTAAAGGCAGAAGCGTACTATTAAAAGTCTGGTGAAAAATTAGTTGGGCAAACAGGATTACCTTATTTTAGGATAGTTTAAACTGGAGACATCCAGCATGGGGGGAAAATGAGCATACTCATTACCATCTCCAATTCCACATATTCAACATGCCCCTACTTGGGAGGGAGGAAGGAGAGCTGATTTGCTGCAGCTGCCTGCACAGTGTGTTCCTGCACAGAAGACTGAACAAGAGTTGTAAAATGTTTCTGCTGGATTTATTATTGACTGGAGAAGGCTTTACGTGGCAAGTGAGAGAAATTGCTTTGTTCCATGATTGCAGTAATACAAAGGCTTCCAAAAAGAAAAAGGTGCAGGTGGGAGTATTGAAAGAATTCAAAGTGAATGACTTGTTATACCACTGTAAGCTCTGGCAGTTGGTAATGGTTAATTTGTTGAAAACACAAATGCCACTAATACTGTGCATGTGGATATTTCCTGTACCAGGTCCTAAGTGGTGCAGGAGGGTATCATGAGGAAGAATACTGTCATAGACAACAAAAAATCTTCCTCCTAATCGGAGCTTGAGTCAGCTGAATGCATGATTTGGGAGATACTTGGTTTTCTAAATATAGTCCAGGTATCTCCTAGGAGAACAAGTTTCCAACTTTCCATTTGTAGGCTGCTGCATTCCAGACACAGCTTTTGGACATTCGTGCAGTGCATCTTGGTTGTGATGCTGAGCAGTGGGCTGCACCTATATGATGAGCTCAAAAGCTGAGCAGTGGGCTGCACCTATTTTGGGAGAAAGAGTGAGTGATACTTTCCTCCTTCTCCTCCTCCCTTGCCAGGACTAGGAACAGAATCCCAGTCTCAGTTCCCATATGGCCCAGCTTTACTGTAAACTGTAATTTGCAGCAGATTAGGTTGTGGGTTCTCTGCTGAGCAGCTGTGCCAGGTGAGGGTGTGTAGCCCTGAAGTGACTGTTCCCTGTGTGGAGTCTATCTGAGGGGTAATGAATAAAAAAATTATCCTTGGTGTGTGACTGAGAGAGGCTGTGTGCCACCACGGAGGGTTGCTAACATCATTACCCTTCCTTCTTTCTTGATTGCAGACAGGAAAAAGTTGACTGACCTAAGGGAAGGGGAATAAACTCTAGCAAAAAGAACAGAAGTCTTTCAATTAGGTGCTTTAAACTTTGTGACCCCCTAGTAGAGACCTTTCCAGCCCAAAAAGCTTGATACATTTGGATTCCTCTGTCTCCTAGTGAATGGGTGTCTTAGAGCCTAGGTGTGGATGGCATTTGCACTTGCTTGGTTCCAGGCAAGGAGCCAGAACTGGAATTCACCCATACCTTCCTCCGGGATTGTGTGATGAGTCACTTGCCTCAGACCAAAGCCATCTGTCATAGCTGCGGGGAAACTCCTTGATCTGCTCTGCAAAGCAACCTGGTTTATCAAGTGGAAGTGATCAAATCTGTGTTTACTGTTCTCTACTGTTTCACATGCAAATGTAGGTCCCACTCCAGCAGCACCCGTGTCTGTTACAACTCTAGGAACAATTTTTTCACCTCTTGCTTCTGAGCTGTTTGTGGGCTTCATGTGTAGGACTCTTCAGGCTGAAACTAAGCTACCTCAAAGTATTCTCTTGCTTTCCTGCACATCTTTTCCATGTTAGTCTTGGCTTCAGCCCAAGTTTCAGCATGCAGCAACACCGTGCGTGCAATAAAACTTTAGTCCCCTGTTTGGAGATGGCTGAACCCAAACTATAATGGGGGGAACAAGTTAGGTTATGTCTTTCCTTAATGCTGAGTGGAAGCCCACAATTTTAGCCAGAAAAATGGAGGTAAAAAACAACAATTGGGAAGACTACAAATGTTTAAATGAGAAGATTTCCTAAAGTCAATAGAGCTCCTGTTATTGCAGGATTGCCAGGGCCTGAACAGTGTTGCTTTTTGGTTGCTGGCTCTAGCCTGTTCACCACAGGACACTGGAAGGGCCTCAGCACACCATTTCTGGAGCATAATATTAAATTTCTTATGAGGCAGAAATGTAGGCACAATGTCAACTCCAGACAAATCAAAGCAAGTTATAGTATATGATGTCTGAAGCCAAGCAAGGTTCAACAGAATCCCTTTGGAATAACTTTTGTATATATAATTTATCTTTTTTAATGAAAACAACCAACCCTAGGAGGTTACATCACAGAGCACACAGCCCTTGGAATGCTCTTGCTGCTTCTCAATGGGGTCTCAGGGCCGCTCCTCATGCTGCCCAGAGTCACAAGAAAAGCTCTTACAGGACAAAGCAAAAGTAAACTTGAGAGAAATGGTGTGGGGGTCTGCTGAGGACACAAGCTTGACTGTTGTTTCCTGCAGCAGAAAATATAGTCTTGAAAACTTTGGCTCTGGCAAAAATGGGATATCCTAAGTGAAAGAATGATATGTGAGGTAGCTTTGCTTTGAGCTGGGGATGGGATCATGTGCCTGCCTGAGATCCCTTCAAACTTAAATTATTGTTTGGCTTTCTAGGAGTTTGTTCTTTGTGGGTTTCCCTACCTAGAGGGACAACAGGGAGTGCATCTTGAAGGAGGCTATCAGTTTGCAGGCTTTAGGAAAAGATCCTGAAACATCTGCTCTGGTTTCTTGCAGGGTGGCCTTTAGACCTTCACATAGCGACTTCAGTGCTGGCAAGAATTTTATTTTTATTTCTAATGTGTAAGCTAATGCTGTCAAGCCCGTTAACTTGTCACTGAATGAAAGCGTCTCTTTTGAATTTCAATGTCATTATAAATCTTAAAATCATTTTCTTCTTGCTGGGCTGTCCTGTTGTTCAAAATCAAAGCTGATCAGGTTTTGTTGTTGTTCCCCCCTTCTCCCCTGATGTTTAGATTAAAAAAGAAAAAATATTCTGAATAAGAGTCTCTCCTCAGTTTGAACTCTTTCCAAGAACAGTGCAGCAATTTATAATCCAAACATTTGCAATGTAAGTGGAGGCTGAAATGTCCTTGAATAACTTGTGCAGGAGTTGCTGGGTAGGAAGGTATGCGTTTCCTATACAGACCTCATCTGCTATTTCAGGGGATATTTAGAGAATGAAAGTGCAGTCTATAAAAGCTGTATTGCAAGGGTGTGCCATCTGCTTGGTTTGAGAATATAGTTTAGTATGTTTGCATAAGCAAACGTTATTTTCTGCTGTGTATACTTAGAGAACACAGAGGATTTCAGAAACAACCTTCCTTTCTTTATGCTGATGTTTTTCTTTGGGCATAGAAATAGCTAGTTCAGTGTGGTTTAAACCAAACAAACAATGGTTTTGTTAGGAAAAAAAAAAAGACAACATGTAGGATATGTAATTCAGTCCACATCCAAAGTGTCACAGAGGTGGAGAACTTGGGAGTCAAGAAAGAACCAGGCATTTGTGACAGTAATTCCTGGAGTTATTGCTGTGAGCTTGGAGTGGTGGCAAATTTGGAAAGATTATAAACCCTTTTGTTTCAAGGGTTACCTTAGCTCAGAGCTCCAGCTGCTGTGGGTTAGGGAAGATGCTATTTATTAAAAAGTAGTTTGTTCCTTCACTGACTGTTAAAAAAAAAAAGATTTATTTTTAACATCTTCCTGAAGTCTGAGGGTGGTCAGAAACAGGTACCAACTTCATACAGCAGGGCAGCTCCTTGTTTTTATTTCTGGCTATCCTGGAGACTCCCATGTGACATTGGTTAGAGGGCAAAATTTTAAAAAAGCAAAAAGATAAATATTAACACGCTTTGTATTTGTTCTTACTTCCATTTGTGCTGCACAGACACTGTTGCAAACAAGCAAACTCCATCAGAATGTCTATAACAGACTGTTAAGTCCACACAGCATATTTGCACAAAGTAGAACTTTTAAATGAAAAATATTAATCCTGGTACAATTATGCTAATGTGACTGAGGCTGTGCTTGACATACCCAGTCTATCACTTAGTGTATGCTGCATTGGGTATTTAATACTCCTGGCAGAAATGCTGGAAGAAAACTGTGGGCCAAGGTTATTTGACAGATTGCTTTTGGTAATTAAGACTTATTGACATTAGGGCACAAAGTCAGACAGAGAAAGGCTGAAAGGGAATGCTCCTCTGAGCTCCTCTTGTTTTGTTGTCAGGCAGGAGTGGTGCTCATATCTCATAAGAGGGCAGGAAAGATGTTCTATAATGGCTGTCACTGTCTCATAACTACTTTCCTTCAGGATCTCAGCTTCCCCCTGTTGTGTTCTCAGTGGAAGAGCTGAATTTAGTGCTGACAGGTGTGTGCTTCCTTCACTGTCCCAATTGCTTTAGCCATCTGGCTGAATCTTGCTTCTCTTAATTTTAAGGTTTATATAAAAATGAAGCACCTCTTTCTTGTGCAACAGCAGAAATTCAGTGGCTTTTGTAGACTTATCCTGCCTGAGACCTTCCATTGTAACTAGCAGCCTGTGTGTTTGCTTGCTGGATGTGTTCTCTGCCCACTGGCTTGGCTTGGTGCCTTGTCATGCCCACGACCAAGTGCTCTCACAACATGGACTGATAATCCCCAATGGTATCACAAGGAGCGGCTTGTGTGTGGGTGCTGTGGAGAACATGGCAAAGCCCTGGTGCAATTTGAAGGTTTTGCTTAGTATGAGGTGGTGGAAAGGAATCCACAGCAAAGCTCTTGAAAACCTTTGCTTGCAGCAGTAACTGTCGTTGCAACCTCCTGCCTGCCCTTAAATTCACATCCCCACAGTCTTAAGCTGATGTGTAATCTCTGTGAGAAATGCAGACTTAATAATTAATCCAAGGACTCTTTCATGTCCACAAAAGCCTGGTTTATTTTGCTTATTGTTCGCATCCATGTTGGTCCTGTTCAGCTGTGCAAATCTGGGACCTGTCCCTATCTAGGTAATGGAATTCAGATGCACTTTATCTTTTTCTTTGTTTCTTTTTCTTTTCCCCTCCCCCTATCACCAGGATGGTGGTAGAACTGAAGTACAAATATTTGTCTTTCCTGGTCTAATATGTTTTTACATAGTGCTGAGAGTTCTCTTTATTCAGCTGTCTGGCTGCTCTGTCCACCTTGAAATACAGAAAAAAGTTCAAGGTCAGTCATCTGAGAAACAAAGCTGTCATGAGCTGGGCTGGTGAATGGAGATGTGCATGGCAGAGGCTGAGCGCTGGGAAGGAGTGTGAGGAGCAGATGTCTCTGAAGCACTCCTGCCCCTGCCTCAGCCCTGCAGCACAAAAGGCAGCAGTATGGTTATTGCTGAGAATTGTTAGTGCAGGGCCTGACTGCCAGAGGTACCCAAGATCGTTCCCCAAGATCCAGTCTGGAGTGTCCTACCTCAAACCTAACCACAGGTATCTGCAGGACACGAGGATTTCAGCTTGGATGGTACAGGTGAAATTCAGTGCCATGTTAGATAGTACCAATACAGACAGCTCCTTCTCCATGCGTGCGAGGAAGAGGAAGATGCCACAGGTCTTCTGCAGTGCTGGAAACAGTCTGCTCCAAAGTGAAGTCCCCTGGCAGTGGTGGTGTTGCAGGAGTGACAGACAGTCTGGCTGGCCTTACTTCCCAGGTAAAACTTCCTCCTTATCTCACTGATGTTGAGTGGGGGTGGATGCAGAGGATTCTCATAGTCTTTTTTTCTAGTGTGTGGGTTTATTATTGTTTTAAGTAAAAACTACTTTTTAGCTGGAGTTCCTCTCGTGTCTGTGTGAGGTGTAGGATCTTATTTCTGTGTTGGGAGGTGTGTGTGGGAGTAGTATTTCTGTAGCAGGGGGTGGTTCTTGTGTCAGAACTGCTTGTTCTTAAAATGAAATAATCTTTGGAAAGGTGTGGAGGGGGATATATATTTGAACTAAATAAATCACCTTTATTTTTTCCTCCTTCTAAAAATATTTTGGTAGAGATGATGCCCTTGAGGCATATGCCAAGCGCTGACTTTCAAAGGGAAATATGGGACTACTAGCACTGGCTCATTGATGAATTCATTAAATCTGTTGCACAACAATGTCTATATTGTCTATATTAAGACAACAGAATGTAGAATCAAAACAGATTAAAAGTTTAGGGTAGGTTAATTGGAAGAAGGCCTGAAAAAGCAGACATCAGTTCATAGGTGCTACATTGTTATCCCTGTCCCTTGTGATGCTTCTGCCAGGCAAAATGTCTTTCTCAAAGACCTGTATTAGGGTTCCTTCCACTGTGCACAAAAAAAAAAGTGATTGACAGCAAATGAGAAAAGCCCTGCTTGCAGTTAAATGTTTTCTCCACTTTCCCAAGCTTCCTTGTAATTGCACCTAGGTTCCGCTGAACTTTGTTCCTCTGATATCCTCAAGCTTATTTACAAGTGGTGGTGGGGATCTGGAGTGGGAACATCTTGCACAGGTCCACAGGCAAATCCCCCTTCTTTTATTGCTGTGTTTTGGAGGAATAGCTATTATGTCAAGCAGAGGCCATCAGCCAAAGCATTGTGTTGCTGGGAGCTGCTGCTGTATCCCTGAGACCTGTGAGGGGGAGGGCAGAGTTGTGTCCTGGGACTGGGATCTGGCCCCTCCACTGGAAGTGCAGGATTTACCCATAAGAGGCTTTGTGTTACTGTGGTAATGGCAGCAGGGTAAATAGATGGTCTGGGATCTCAATCGCCATCTGTCCAACTTGTTAGTCACTCTATTTGTTCTTGGGCTTTCATTATGAAGATTTTGATGGGGTTAGGTGGTATGATGTCCTGATCAATCTGGGCTATGTGCAAATGTAGAAAAAGCAGAGGTATTCACTGCAAGTGCGTTGTTAATATATTGAGGTGAAATTTAAAGTACACTGGGATCTTCCTAATGAGCTGCTCTGTAAATGTTGCTTCTGACTTTCTGATGTTCCTCTCTGAAGCACCCTAGTTGAATGTTGCCTGGGAGGCAGCTTTGCCTGTGGCAAGTACAGAGGGAAAGGTGAGAAGTATGAAAGAAGTGTAATGGGATCACACCTGTGATCCCACTACACTTAGGCCAGAGGTAGTCCTGCCTTGATGCAGCTGGATGCTGCCCCAGATATTATCAGACCTAGAAGAGATCAAGGCACCTGAATGCGGGCTTTCATGGGAACAGGGCAAAGGACCTCTAACCAGCTGTTACGGGGAGTAAATACAGAGGGCTGAACACAGGAAAGGTGGAGAGAAGTCATGTATGGTGGTAATATAGCATATACCAGGTTTTATGTGGGTAAGACATGAGATTAAGTGCTTAGATTTTAAGAATATTATTGAGCCTTGAGAATCTTGCCTCCTTTCTGGTAATCCTATTTCTTATTAGTATAACACTAGCAGTATTACAAGATAATGGAAACAGCAGCAAAGCTGAGTAAATGTGGTAGATGGTATATGGTCAGATTAGTTTTGTGGAGAAAAGGAAATCAAATGAGGGATCTAACTGCTGGATCACAGCAGAGGGAAGGGACCTTCTCTGCCCTCTCATGCTTTTCCCTATCAAAGTATTAATCACCAAAGCTCTTCTCTTGTTTCCTTTCCCTTGCTCTTCTTTGGGATAGATGGTAAACTTGTTGTTGTTGTTTTGTTTATACTGAGGGTAGTCAAACACCGTAACAGGTCTCCCAGAGAGTTTGTAGAGTCTCCATCCATGGAGATATCTAAAACCCAGCTGGGGAGCTGACTTTAGGTGACCCTGCTTGAGCAGTGGTTGTTGGACTAGATGATCTCCAGCGATTCCTTCCAACCCCAACCATTCTGGGATTCTGGGATTCACAGCAGTGTCCTTTTGAGAGGTGCTGTATGATTAAGCTTTATACTATGGTGGGCACCAAACGTGTAAGTGGCCTGCGCCTTTGCCTTTGTGGTGGAGAGGTGCCATAGGGGCAGTGATTAATTCTTGCTTGTAGTAGGATGTGGGCTGCAGGGTTTTCTGCTGGTACTGGGCTAGATGCAGAGCAGAAATCTTAGTCCTGAATGTATGTTCTGCAGCAGCTGTTGCTCTTTGATACCCCCAGGGAAATGCTGCAGCCTTTCTCTGGTGTAAGAGTACAAGAGGCACAGGTAAGCCATGCACTTAGTATCCTCCAAGACTTGTCTTGCACAAGCTTTGGTCATCAGGATCAAAGATTAGGCTAGATGTCAGTATCATACTGGGGAGGTCACTTCCACTAATTTTATAATAACTTTGGGATCAGAATTCATGTTACTCCATGAACAAAATGGCTTTGAGGTCTGTTTGCAAAGATGGAAGCTTGGAGAACTACCAGGGTTTGAAAAACAGGCTAGGGTCTCCAGGTGCAATATCAGCAGAGCATCAAAGAGGAGAGTGGGATCCTTCAGTGCTGCCCAGAAGAGAGGCCACAGATCTGTCGTCTGGGGAGCAGAAGCATTGCTGGGCAACTACCGGGAAGAGTCAGGGGTGTGTGACTTGGGGTGGGAGGGAATGCACCCCAAATACTTGCAAATGAGGCAGCTTCTTGGCCTTTCAGTACTGCAGCAGGAGGGTGGCAGAGCTGTGAGCTGCAAGCTCTGTGACACCATCCCTCTTAACCTGATGTTTGAGGGTTATGCAGTAGAAACTGTACAGGGAGCAGATCTCAGGCTTTGAATGTCTGGGTCACTGTTTGCTCCCAGTTAAGCCCTAATTATGTTGCTTGCACCCCTCTGCCTCTTTTTGCACACTCGAGTCTCAGCATCTGTAAAACAGAGATGATGACTGCTGTGGGTATATAGCATGTTGCTGCAAAATCAAGAGGCCTTTCAGTAGTTGCATATTAACTATATGGGGGAAGCTAAAACTCTGGAAGCTGAACTTTGGTTGCCACAGCAGACGTGGTGGGCATTTGGAGTGGCAGTTGCCCCAACTGCAGGGCTGCCTGAAAATAGATAATCAATTCTTAACAGAATAAATTAGTCTTGTCATTGCTTATTGTTAGGTAAGTAAACATCTATCTAGTAGCCTTAGATTCATAGGCAAGCCTCTTTTTTTAATTTATTTATTTATCCTTTCCCTTCCTTAAAGGAAACTAGGCTGTTCAGACTGGTGAAGTATCTAATCTGGAAGATCCTTGAGATCTCAAAAAAGATAGGCTCAGTGCATTCACCTATAGGTTAAGGAGTGAGAAGCAAGTATCAGCGTTGACAGCAAAGAGGCAATTTGTAACCCTGTGCATGTAAAGGCTCTTGCTCAAGGATGTTCCATCCACCCTGGGTGAGGAGCAGCAGGATGTCAAACTGGGATGTGGAGTGGCAGCAGGAGACCTGTGCTGAGTAGGGCTTTGACTGGGTCCAGCTTGCAAAATTTTTCAGCTGCGTTATTGCATCTGCAGCCATGGTCTTAATTAGCTTCCTTTCACAGGAAATGAAAATGCTAAATCTTTTGGCTAGATTCAGCAATGGACATTAAGGCTAGCAGGTGGGTGTCAGAGTAAAAATGTGTGTGAATGGAGCACTAATGAGTCACCACATGCAAAGTTGAACTGTTGGGCTTGGCCGGGAGCCTCTTACAGGGGTGCCTTTGTCTTGTAAAAGATGGGGGAGAAATGCCCTTCGTACTTGCCTTGGGCAGTTACAAAGCTGCAGTGCTTTCACACCCGGTCTACTGTGTCCAGTTCTGGTCTCTCCAGTACAAGACATGTATGGACTTAGTGGAGTAAGTCCATTGAAGAACCACAAAGACGATGAAGAGATTGGAGCTTCTGTGCTATGAGGAGAGACTGAGAGGGCTGGGACTGTTCAGCCTGCAGCAGGGAAGGCTTGAGGGATCTTATCAATGTGTATAAATACACAATGGGAGTGAGTGAAGAGGGGGCTGGATTCTTTTCGGTGGATGCCTGGGCAAGAGTGACAGGACAAGAGGCAGTGGGCACAAGCTGAAACATTGGAAATTCCATCTGAACTTCTTTTTAATTTTTTTTTTTTTTTTTCCTAACAGTGAGGGCAGTTAAAGACTGGAACAGGTTGCCTGAGAGGTTGTGGAGACTCCATCTGTGGAGATATCCAGGACCTGACTGAGCCCTGAGCGACTTTGATCTGAGCAAGCCATGGTAGGGTTACAAAGGGTGAGGATGAATGCTTATGTCCTGTTAGGCACTGTGGGTCACAGTCTCCTGCAGTGGCAGAAATTGCCATTTCAAATTGGATTCTTAATAGAGGCTCCTAAAGGAAATAGGCTCCCAAACTTGCCTGTTCCCTTTGGATTTAAGGGCTTGCCTTGTCCAGCTGTGTGTTATGCTGTGCAGGTACTTGCTGTTCCCAGGTTCTGGGCTGCATTGGCAGAAATCAATGTAGGCATCGAGGCTGAGATGGAAGTATAACACAGTTACGAAGATTTGTCTTCTGCTCGGATTTACAGTGCGTGAGGTGCAATCTGGGTGTAAATCTTCCAGCTGTTGCCCTGCTTCCCTTCTCCAGTTTGGTTTAGTGGGGAGGGAAGTCAAGTTAATAGTGCTGCAGCATTTGCAGCATGGGTACGTCTGTAAGCTGCCCTAATTCCAGCCACAAGTTCCCAGCTGCTGTCCCCATGAGAAGCCTTGCTGGCTGGGTGATCTTGTTCACCCAGAGGCATGTTTGGGATTACATCTCTGTCAGCTCCAGCCCCTGCTGCTATGTACTCCCAAAGTAGGTGAGGGCTCTCTTCTTATCTTTCCATTTGGGCACAAGCTGAATGAAAGGGGTAGGCAGCAGTCACTCTTGCCTGCCCATGTGATACTTGGCTCGTTTGTGAAGCAGAGCACATTCCCCACATCTGATGCAGAGCTCCATGAGGCGGGCAAGGGTCTGGCGAAGCTCCGTTGGGAGGAAGATTGCAATGGCAGACCTCAGTACCTTGTGAACTGCATTAGGGTAGAAAACCCTTCCTTTTTGGACAGGACTTGGAGGGCTCTGCTTTGTTTGGTGAATATTAAGAAAATACTTCCTTGCATCATCACATCTGGAAGTGTTCAGAGATGTGGTCTTGGTGTGGTATTCCCCTCTTTTTGCATTAAAATCTAGAAATGCCACAGACTGGCCCAGCAGATATTTAAGATCACAGAAAATGTCTAGTGAAGGTCTCAGCCTGTGAAGTACTGGTATTAAAAGTAGTTCTTCAGCCTGGTGTTGACAGTGTTGTGCTTGTCTGCTTATGAAACAGTATTTGATTATGTGACCATGGCTGCTCAAATAATACGTTGTAGAATGCAGGTAGTGTGTATCCTTACTTGTGTAAGCCAATAGCATGAAAAACTAATAAAGCTGGAAAACACACTGTGCCACTGGAGACAGATGACTTGCTGTGTATGCACTGTAATGCAATAGGGGGAACAACTGGGATTTCCAAAGGGTTTAAGACTCAATCACAGAATTTCTCTCACTGTATCTTAATATATACCAAAAGCTGTACTTTTTTTTTTTTTTTTTAAAAAAAAAAACAGAAAGATAGAGCTCTCTTCTGTGTTTGTAGGATACCTCAGAGCATGTGGGTTTTTTTGGCTGACTTTTTGTAAACAGTCTGAGAATTTCTGTTTATGCATTTTTCCTCTTAGAATCAATATTGAAAATACTTAGTTTGCTGAAAGGGAAGATCTGAGGTGGGATGAAGAGGCACGCTCACATGTATGCAACTTTCCCTTCTGTGTCCGAAGCCTGGGCAAACAGTAAAAGTAGTACTTTTTTCTTTTTTTTTAATACCACTCAGCATTAGTATATACTTCAAATAGCCAGTCAACTTTTCAGTTTGGGAATTTAGAAGAAGTAGAGATGCAACTTTTGAAGTCTTCCAGTGACTGCAAATGAATTGTACTAATTTAAAGTAAACCTGACTGCAACACATGCATAACCTGCTACATGAGTCATGTTCTGTATTCATGAAGTCAGTGCAGGAGAGAATGTCCCAATGTCAGCTTTATTTCTGAGTAGTTGAGGATACCTCACCCAGTAGTGCTATTTGCTGTGAGTCGGATGTGAGCTCCCCGTTGCATTGTGCTGATGTGCTGAGCCCTGGAGGGTTCACAGAGCTGTCCAACTAGAGGCAATGTGAATCACTTCACCTGTGGAGATGGGCTTGCTTGAACTGTTTCATGGGGGGGGAAAAAAAAAAAAGCTGCTGGACAGATAGCTGGAGTGTGTCCTTTCTGCAACTACAGTTGGTTTCTCCATGGATGGAGAATGACTCCATGTGCTTGCAGGACTCTGGCTTGACCGTTGTGTCTTCATGCTCTTCAAATCAGTTTTCTTGTTCAGTTCCAATGTTGCTTCACTTGAGTCTGTGTTCCTTGTCACAGTGACTAAAGCAAACTGCTACAAACAAGCAGCAGCTTGTTTAGCCCAGTCCCTGTGATTCCCAGTTATACCAATGTGTGCTGGCTTGCTCCCCCAGCCAAGCAGGGCAGCTACACAGACTAAGGAAGCCATGTAACCTTCCAGTGCTGTCTGGTAGTGGTGGCCTCCTGTGTTGATACCCCTCAGGTGTTACCTGTGAGTCTTGCTTTGTGATGGTGTTTTTCTTAACTTGGCTTTAGCACCCTACAGTGACATTTACTTGGAAACAAAATCACATTTGTAGTTTTTGTAGTCAGAAGGGAAAGCTGGAAGGCATGCCAAAAGAGTATTACAAAGATTTAGAAACCAGAAGACAATGGAAAAAGATTCCAGTGTTTGCCCTTCTATCTGAAGGGGGTTTTAATTAAGGTATTTATGATGTTTTTTGCTGAAGACTTTATTTTTCAGGAAATGGTGGCTGTAGCTTCTGTATTATTGTGATGATGGCAGGAAAATTGATAATGACTGTGGCTTTCAAGAAGGTGTTTTGTTCCAGTAAACTGAACTCCCATGTGAGCCTAGAATCACCAAACAAGAATAAATAGGAAATTTTCTTTTAAATTTGGGATTGTAGATGCAAGTCCTTTCTCTGAACCTGGTGCCCTCAGTGTACACATAAGCTGCCATCTCAGATAGCTGCCCTTCTGCTACCTTGCTAACTCTGTATGTTTTTTCAGAAGGTGACACACCCCTTATACCCTCCAAGAACAGTAAAGGTAGAAAGCTGAAATATCTGTTAAGTCTTTCACTGTTCTAGTGAGAGTCCATTCTAAGCTTTCAAGATGTTGTGGGCTTAATATATGTATACCTTATCTACCTAATATGCTTTAATCAACTAAAGGCCTCTAATTGAGATGTACTGTCTCTTCTGATGAATTATGCATTCTTGTACACTGTTTTCTTGATCGATGTGTGCAGCTTTGGAGAGGGACCTGAAGAGATGTTATTTTCAAATAGAAATGGTACCTCTTCCATCTGGTGCAGACAGACTGCTTGCCTGCTTCTCAAAGCAAGTAGTAAACTGAAAAGCATTCTACCCCACAGCCATCCTACCTCTGCAACCGTGTGGTGGCCAGGTAATGCAAGGAGAAATTTCAGTTACTGGCACAGTGGGCTGCATTAAAACCCTTGGTCACAAACCAAAGCAGCCTTCCTTGTCCAGTTGAGGGAAGTCAGCAGTGTATTCCTGTTCTGTTAGTTGGAGTATATATGGGTTTTGGTCATCTCTGTGTCATTTACAGCACAGAGACGGGTACTAGCTGCTCACCTGCTCATCCCTAACTATTAATATTGTCCTCAGTCACCTTTGTGACTTTCCACAAAGTTGGAAAAAAAGTTGATTTAGTTGGGTACATAAGAGTCAAAGCAAGAAAATTCTCAGTTTTAGCCTTGGGTCTGTTTTGTGTGTGTCTTCTTAGTTTTATAACACAAATTCTAAAGGTTTCTCCCAATTGAGTAGATGGAAGCTACTGAATTATCTTCCTCTTAAGTCTGTTGCATTTGTCTACTGTCTCTTGTCTGACAGGCACCCCTGACCTGGGGATGGGGCTGTGATTCTGGGTTAGAGCAGCTGCAAGGAGGCACTTCTGTAAATGACCTCTGGATCTGAATAACCAGTCCAGTGACAAACACTGTTGATCTCCCTGTGGCTATTGCCAGAATCTAGATCAGACTGAGGAAGGGAGACAGACTTCTCCCACATAGATTTGGAGCTGTCTTGGTCTTGTCTTTGACTAACACTTGTCTGTACTGCCATTTCTCTTCCCACAGGTAGATGCAGTACGGGTATACGTGAACAGCAACTCTGAGAACCTCCAGTACCCTGTCGTGTTCGTAGTTCGCCAACAGAAGGGAGTGCTGTCATGGCAGGTCCCACTAATTTTTCGAGGCCTGTAAGTACTGGAGTCTCTTCCTTGTAACACACTTGTCTGCCAGCTGTACCCATCATCAGACTTCCTCAAGTGCTAGATCTTGCTGTTTGTGTAAACTGCAGGGCTTGGTTGCAAAGCATGCTTGCTCACTGTCAGCTGAATGTAGGAAGACCAGGATTTGGTTGTTAACCTCTTGGCAGCCTGCTCTTGTCTCTTAGTTTCTCAAGTAAGCACATGGAGTACCAGGAAGCTTGTCTGCTGGGGAACTGCCTGTGTGGGAACAATACCACATGGCATTGTTGTCATTCCCACAGTTGCTTGTGGTGTGTGCAAGTAGTTCTTGGGCTGTACTTTGGAGCAAGGTTTGAGCAAGCTCTTGCAAGAGCACCTTAACTGCTGTGTTACAGTGCATTTGGGGAATAAGAGGCTCTCCTCTGTTTCTCACCCTGGGTATGCCTAAGTTGATCCTATTCTGGGGTGGGTGGGTGGTTGTTTTGGGGGTGCTTTCTTTGTAAAAGTGATACTGCTGTGTATCTTCAGCAACCTTGGAGCACATTAGGCTGCAAGTACTGAGAATTTGCAGGCATCTTAGACCATCTGAGATGTGAAGCTCCATCCTGTGACTGAAATCCTGGTGCTGGGCAGCAGAAACCCTGCAGTGTCTTGTCTGATGTAAGGGATGGTCAGAGCAGCAGCTGTTCTGGGCTGTTGTTGCTCCGTCTGCCTCCAGCATATGGCAGATGTGTTAGATCTGCAGATGGCACAGGCAGCCTCGAGGGAGTGAAGTGTTGGGGATGGCCAGTCCCATGTGCAGGCTGCAAGAGGCAACAGAGGTGGAGTTTGAGCTCTGAATAAAATAGTGTATGGTCTTGGCCTTTCAGCTTACTATTTCAGTTGTGCAAGCAGAGGAAAAATAATGCCATTCTTAGAACTGCCAAAACCTTTTTAACTGCTATCTCTCTCTTTTTCCATCCAACTTTCCCCTGGCTGTTGTAGCTATCAGAAGACCTACAATTACCAAGAAGTGAGTCGTACCCTCTGTCCCTCTGAGCCAACAACTGAAATGGGACCCTCTGACCAGGTTATATTTGTGGACGTCGCTTCCATGGCACCATTTAATATTGCGTATGAGCTGCTAGTCACCAGGCTGGAGAACTTCCAACTTGAGTAAGCTGGGATGTGAGAATACAAAAGTAATTTCTTTGTGTATCTGTTATACAGGGATTTGGTGCATCTGCCTACTCTTCCCTTCTTTTTCTTTCCCACAATTTTTTTTTTTCTTTTGCTTAATCTGAAGGTATACTGTGCATATTCCAGCCCTGAATGTTTTAGGCTTCAACATGCTGGCATTTCTTTTCTAGGACCAACAAAGCCTTTAACTTCACTGCCAGCCCTTCCCAGCCCCAGGTAAGGAGGAGTCCTGTGTGGTGTTGCTTGTATGTCTTACCAACATCCAAATGATTGACTTGATCCTTAGTTACAGATAACAGAAGCCTTACGTGACTAGGTTGTTCCCCTTCTTAGAATGCAGGGATACTGCCTTACTGTTGAATTTTCTGTGGATATAGTGAAGAAGTAGCAGTGCCTCAGCCCCTCTAGGGGCGCATTTGGGTCCTCCTGTAAAGCAATTAAGCGAATCAAACCCCATGATCAGAACAAATGAATGGTATCTGCAGTTCAGAAAATTCCAGAAATGTACAAAAGTACAGAGATCATCAGATTGCAACACTTCATGGGAAGTGAGATGGTGTGCACCAGTGTCCTGTTCCAGCCAGTGCTGGTGCAGTTGCCCAAGTGTGGCTTGGCAAGATGCAGTCTTCACTGGAGTAAAATAAATACATAAATAAATAAGGTGTAAAAGTACAGCAGAACTCAAACTGTTATTCCTTGCTCAGGGCAGCAAGTCAAGTTGCGAGGTGATAAATGAAATGCCTGATAAGCCTGGTGGTTATTTCAGAAGAGAGCAAACATGTACAGTGCATACAGCTGAGCAGCCTTGTTTAGAGCTCTGCAGGTACTACAAGTCCTCTCTTGAATAAAAATGGCAGTAACTATAGTGATACAGGAGCTCACAGAGCTGGGAAAGTATGCAATTTACACAGGCTGTCTGGTACTCCATTTTTGTTGTTGTATCACTGTTAGTAACACTACTTAATTTCAGGTTTCCTATTACCAGACATCTCAGCTAATCTTTTCTACTGTCAGATGTCTTAAGCTGTTTTGCTGATACATGCAGTATTTTATATAATAGAAGCATAGGGAATGGTGGTGGCTCTTTATACACCCTCATTACTTAGGATCTTGTAATTTGAATGTAGAGTGTTTAGGATCTGGCCTGGAATTAACTTTGTGACTTTGGTCTGTTACTTGTCACAATTAATAATATGAGATTGGTGACTTTTAGTTACAGATCAGATGTAGAGACTAGAAGATGAATGAGTGATTCTTAATTGGTATAATGCTGAGGTTTTTGTAAAACAAAGTATTAAGTAGTCGGGGTAGGGGGAGGAATGGAAAGGAAAAAAAAAAAGGCAATTCAAAACCTAGATGGGTGTTGGAATAGCCCTAAGACTGGAAAAAGACAAGCGTAACAACTGCAGGAGTTGTTGTCTGGAAACCAGCTTATACCTGAGGGCAAAAGGAGAAATTAGATATGCTCATATAGGTCAGGAGTGCTGTCTGGATGTGTTTATACCACTCACAATCTGTGCAGCAAGAGAACTGTAGGTCTCAATGCCCCTCATGTTAATTCTGCACCCTGATATAAGCATGGCTTAAAAAGAAAATGATAGAAGGGTCCTCATGGGTGACTTCCTTAAGGACCTAAAGCTTTCCAAGGGTAGTGCACCTGGAAAGCCAAGTAGCTGACTGCCAGTGTCCTTGCTTAGCGGAGATAAAACACACTCTGGTGAAGAAACCGGCTTGGTGAGTTTTCAGTTTGTAAGGACTTGCAGTTGGAGCCAGCGCTTCCTCAGCAGTGAAGGGACCCTCCTGGGGAGGGGTGGTGGGAAGAAATGCTTTAGTAGAATAGGGACAAACCTGGAAAAGGCTTGGGTGATTTCTTGCTTATCCCTGCCCTGCCAGGTGGGGGGCTTTACTTCCTGGGAAGGGGATGGGGGAAAGGAAATAAGAAACAGCTGGCCCTTGCTCAGCACTAAGGCTTCTGTGACTTAAAGGGAGCTTGCCAGCTGGGAATGTCTCTGGTTAGGGTTTTGGAGCAGCAGCTGCAGTAGCCTCTGAGGTGACAGTAAGGGAGGAAGGTGGCTGGTGGCAGTCCTCAGCCTTGTGTCCCCTCTGAGGTGGGGTGAGGTGCCCACCAGCCCCTTGCAGTAGCTGTAAGCCTGAGCTCTCAGGGTCTGCACCCAAGTGGGACAATGGGAGCCCTTGCAGCAAACCTGCCTGTAGGGGCAGGCACAGAAACCTTACTTCTGCAGCAGCTGGCTGGTAAAGCATATCAAACTTTTACTGGAAAAATATGTAAATAATCATGTTGCCTGGCACATCTCTTGCCCAAATCTGAAAAGGCCTTTTCTGGTACATGGAAGGGCATTTCCTGACCCCACAGTGACCCCACAGACTGTCCTGTGGGCCTACTCAAAGCATGGAAGCACAAGAAACACTATTCCTTGCCCACAGAGGAAAAGTAGGAATATTGGCAGATGTTAGTCTCTCCCAATGTTTTTCAGAGCTATAGCTGAATTATTTTCGAAGCTGAAGTGAGAAGAGAAACCCCTCAATACCCTTTGGCCTCAAACCCCTAAAGTCTACAACAAATATCAGGCATTTATTTATGAAGCTCTTAACAGAGTTGCAACCATTTTACCCAGTACATTTCATAGTCTGTCTTTGAGGCAGCCCTTCTGAGATAAACTCCATTATATGTTCCATATATAATGTACAGCCAGCAGTATGGAAACATCTGGAAATTGCTCAAAGCAACATAAAATGGAGTAGGATATAAAATGAAGTCACTTCAGCTTGATCAGGTGGAAAAAAGCTTAAGGGGGAGCAGAAGCTATGCTATATCTTGCCTGTTGAAGATGTCTGTCTAACAGTGTGCTGTGCAAAGGGGAGAATTGTCTGTAGATATTTAATCTGCTTTTCTGTAGTGTAAGGTCCTAATATTTGAAATCTGAATTTTTGTGAAAGCTCTCCCCATCCAACCCTGAAGCCCAGCTTGGGCTGTGCAGGTACCTTAGGGAGGCTCTGAATCTACTGGGTGTGATTTCTGAACCATAACTCTCAGCACTCTGCTTTCTCCTCAGTATTTTCTGTACAAATTTCCTCAGGATGTTGATTCAGTCATTATTAAAGTGGTGTCTGATGCAGTCTACCCATGCTCGGTTGTCTCCGTCCAGGATATTGTGGTAAGTCTGAGCCAAGGAGGGCAAGGAGCTGCCTGGTGAAGCTCTGTGTCCTGCTGTGAGGGGATCTGTGCCCTGACAGCGAGGAAAGCCCTAGGAAGGGCTTCACCCTAGTGTGGTGGTGGTAGCAAGGGGAGCCCCTGTGAAAATCCTGTGGGAAGGAGGCAAAGACAGATGCTGAGTTCAAGCAGCTTGTACAGAGAATTCTGTTGCAAATAGGTGAACAATCTGTTCCTCTCTAGCCTGTCCATAGGGTATTTGTTGTGTTCCCCTTGTGAGGTTTAATTCCCTGCTGCCTTGTGACATGGGTATGTCTCTCCATGGAGTGGTGTTGGAATGCTGATGGACAAGGGAGGGGACAGTGCAGTTCCCTTGACTCTTCCCTGGCTCAAGCCAGCATTGGGAATTTCAGATTACCAGATGTGAGGTCTCTCCTCCTTACCAATTGGATTTCCTTTCTATGCAAATATTGTTCATCCCCTTTCCTGGGAAGAGAACAGCTGTTTCCTGCCATGGAGCTTGGCTGTTGCTTGCAGCTGGGAAATAGCATATTTATCCTCCTTTTCCACTTCCCTGAATGATGCAGGGTCCTTCAGTGTAGGAGCAGCAAGGTGGTGACAGAGGTGCAAGATGCCTTTGCTGCTGGCTCTGAAGTCCTGGCAGTCACCTTTAATACCTGGGGCGAGGAGAGAAATGGATAACATCAACTCATGCCCACATCCTTGTGTTCGAATGGTAGAAGGGCAGCAGGGGAGACTGACAGCTGATTTTCAATCTATCGGGTGTTAAGAGTAGCGGGAGAGTAAAATGAGGGTAAGCGCTTGGTGTATAGTACAGACTGCAAAGCGTGTGACACAACCAGTGTACAGCTGAGTGTATGCACTGCCCTGTGGGAATTGTGAGAGATCAATTGGGCTGAATTCTCTCCTGGGATTAAACTGCAGCCCTCTTGTGAGAATGCAGAGGTCGGTGAGTGCAGGCAGGCCACAACTGGTATCTTCAGAGCAGCTTTTCTAACTTCTGAATGGGTCCTGCTTGTTTTGTTCCCTTTGTCACCTCAGGTGGGGCCTTTTTCTGCTGTTCTGCACTGTCTGTCCTCCTGCTGGCTCCCTTCAAAATTAGTTCAGATTTTGTTCCTGATTTAACCCTTATTTGTGTCTGGTTTAGTGCCCAGTGTATGACCTGGACCACAATGTGGAGTTCAACGGTGTTTACCAGTCTATGACTAAGCAAGCAGCCATAACTGTGCAGGTGAGATGCTGATTTTTGTCACAGTGTTGTTTTTTCTCAGTGGCTTGTCCTATGCATTCCTAGTTGTCTTCTGTTGCTGCTTGTATGGCTGCGAGCCTTTGCTTTTATTAGATCAACCGATAAGTGGAAGGAAGCGATGCTACCTTTTACTACAAAACCTTGTTTACCTTTGTTTAGATGGGTGTGTTATGTCCTAGATACTGAGGCTCTAGATCAGAGTGGCTCCAGCCAAGTGTCTTCCACTCAAAACTTGGCTCTTCTACCACTGAGTGGTAGAAGGGCCTTTATAATAAGCATATATAAGGTAGTAGGGCCTTTATAATAAGCAAAGCTGAGGCAGATGGTTTGCAGTAATTAAAGCAATATGAATATTTTATTTAATTTATTTTAAAATTTTAATTATTTAAATTAATATTTTAAATAAAATATTTAAAGTAACTAAGTGCATTAGTGTTGGTTCATTTATTTTTAAAA